>SJYA01011835.1:0-11959 GCA_006410615.1 Neotragus moschatus
TTTTTTTTTTTCTCTTTTTTTGGTGATTTGTTGAATAAAGTGTGGGCATCCCAAATGGTGCTAGTGGAAAAAACCCACCTGCCAATGTAGGAGATGTAAGAGACACGGGTTTGATTTCTGGGTTGGGAAGATCTCCTGGAAGAGGGCATGACAACCCAATGCAGTATTCTTGCCTGGAGAGTCTCATGGGCAGAGGAGCTGGGAGGCCTACAGTCCATGGGGTCACAAAGAGTCGGGCATGACTGAAATGACTTAGCACGCAGCACTTAAAGTATTTGATGTTTGAAAGTAACTCCCCTTTGAGAAGAGCCCATGGAGAGTGTTGGGTGGCTGCTATGAGACCAGACTTGTTCTTTTCAGTCAGCAGAGCCAGCCCAGGGCAGACAACAGCTGCAGGTACAGCTGGAACACCACCAGGGCCTGTAATCCACAGATCTGCTTGTGGTAAGAAAGGTGGGCTGGTCACCCGCTGGTCTGCTCTGATGAGCGTACTGGCCCTGCTGATCTCTTCTTGGGTGTCACTCTAAATCGCCTCCCATGGCTGGTTCTGTGACCTTCTGTTTTCACCAGATCCAGACTGCTAGCTCCTTCAGGCTAGATGGATCTTAGAGATCACCTGGGACTTAAGTTTTCCTTTCTTTTTTCAAGTTCCAATGACTGCCTCGAGCTCCCAGTGGAGTGACTGAGGCCAGGCTCCAGTTGCTTTACCAAGACTCCTACTTCATATGATAGTTTTTCAGTTTCCACTTTGAGAGAATGACCTTCTCAGGCCTGTGAGGGGCTCTTTCTGTTCCTGTCACCACATTAGGCTGCACACTCACCCTCCAGCAGTTCCCTTTTCTAGTGTATTTCCTCACAAATCATTTTCCCCTTTCCCCTGTTTTTAGGGCAGCAGATCCCAAGATATTCACATACAGATACCCTCCCTTCTCAGAACCTTCTCCTGTGAGCATATGTATGGAGGACAGCCTCTCTCTCTAGGGTCTTCTGCCATCTCTAGCCCCTTGGAGGCTATCATGAGTTTCCCCATCCATAGACCAAAACTTCCAGTATTTGTATCTGGAGACCAGGTTGACATAGCCTGAAACAGTAATTCGATGGTGGTGCAAATCTGATGGAATTGTGCGTATTGAAGAGGATTAATCATCCTCCACCGCAAGTCTCAACTTGTGCCTTCTAAGAGTTCTCCTGCAGGGTCCAGAGGGAGCAGAGAAGTGATAAATGGAGTTGTGTGAAGGTGGGATCATGCATAATAAGAGTAGGTACTCAGTAAAGGTTAATTAGGTGTCAGGCTGAGTGCTTCACGTACAGTAACCTATCCAATCCTCAGAATGCCTTTGGGACGTATTTTTTTTATTAGCCCTTCCTTCTGAGGCCACTGAGTCTCAAAGAGGTTAAGATACTTGCCTAGGTAAGTGATGAAGCTGGAGTTGAACCCCTGCAGAGAACCACCAGGTGGCATTATACCTGCTTCAGGTGATTGATTAGTAGCAAGATGTAAAACTTGGAGATGAACTTCCGTGTATTTGCCTTTTAAAGGTATATATCTCCTAATTCTGATATCGTGCCAAAGACGTTATCAAGGGCTTAAGAGTTCATAGGCCCTGGTTACAGAGAACACGTTTCATGTGCTAAGTGTGCTTCTGCAGCAGACAGCGGTCCTCGCCATGGTGCCTGTCCTAGTAGTGGGATGAGATCAGATGGTCTCATAGCACACATCTGATGGGCTTTCTCTGGGACTTAACCTCTCCTCAAACCCTGTGCTTGCTGCACTATACATTTCTTCTACCTTTAATTTTATGCTCTCTTAGTAGAACAGTGAATTACTAGGTAGAGACCTTGTAATGGAACTTACCAGCACAAGCTGGTACAGAAGTGTTGGCTGTACCCTACAAATAGTCACTGAAGGTAATCGGGAATTTCCTAGTGCTTAAGGCTATAGCTTCTGCTGATAGCCCCTTTCAAAAAAAAAAAAAAAACTCTTGAGATATTTTAAAATTAACTGTTACTTTGCAACCAGTTCAGCACTTTCTTGAATCACTTATTATGTGTCTGGGGTTCTGTTAGACATGGATCATGAAGAAAAAAAAATAGTTTCTCTACCTTCAAGGAGCTTACCTCATAGAGGAAACAGACACCCCAGTACTTCTAGGGATCACAAATTTTTTGTGTCCAATATGGCTTTAATGCAGAATTCTAAAGAAATTAAACTTCTTGAACAAAGCAAGCATGAGCAGACATTTCACATATTTCTGCCTGTGTTTTGTGAATCATTTTGTTTTCTGTCCCAGACTTCAACTAGACAACCATTATAGGAATGAATATTTAAATAAGTTTCTTTTCCTAAGCATTGCTGCTAAGTCGCTTAAGTCATGTCCGACTCTGTGCGACCCCATAGATGGCAGCCCACCAGGCTCCCCTGTCCCTGGGATTCTCCAGGCAAGAACACTGGAGTGGGTTGCCATTTCCTTCTCCAATGCATGAAACTGAAAAGTGAAAGTGAAGTCGCTCAGTCATTTCTGACTCTTTGCGACCCCATGGTCTGCAGCCTACCAGGCTTCTCTGTCCATGAGATTTTCCAGGCAAGAGTACTGGAGTGAGGTGCCATTGCCTTCTCCATTCCTAAGCATTAGTTTTTCTCATTCACATCTTCATTCCATAACTTAGCTGATGAAGTTCTCACAAGTCATTTTAAAGTTTAGGGATGGCTTAGGAATTATACCATATATTTACTTGGACCTGTCTGCTGCCCCTTATTTTACAGTCTGTTCTCTAATGATTACTGTGTTTGAGTTCCTTTGAGTTTGATAGTGAGAGGTGGGGACTGGTCCAGAGATAGGTAGTCTAGTGATAGGTATTCCAAAAACTGATGGTATTTGGGTGAAAATCCAGGAGACGGTACTTATCTAAGGCAGTCTGGTTTGTGCCAGGTTTGAAGGAAATTTAATTACTTAAAAAATGCAGTTGCTTTTTATTTCACGTGTTTTCCTTGCTTCACTGTTTTCCTTGGAGCCATTGGGATGGGGTGTTGCAATTTAAAGTGATATCCCTGTGCTGATCGTAATTTTCTGATGATCTCCACGACTGTCTGGAACGTGTCAGAACAGACCCATCCATCCCCCGCTCCTTTGTCACCTGCTCTCTCTCAGGCCTCGGTGCCCACATCCAGGTGGTTGGCAGGCACCTGGTACCTTTTGCCTGCTGGGCTTAGCAGTGGTGTTTTTGGGCCTCATGCAATTGGAACGTTTGTCATTTATTCAAAAATCCCCATTTTGTGAAGATTTGTGCTCTTGGTTTAGATTTAATTACCCCTAAGTGGTGGCCATTGTTAATCCAGGGGTCATAGGAGGCAAGACACCTAAGGTAATGTCCCTTGAAGAAAGGTACTCAGTCTGTTTTCATTAGAATTTGTTAATCATGTTTCTCTCTGTTTTACACACCAGAAGTCTAGAGTAGTTGGTAATGAATCTCCTTAGTAATTTATATTGGCGGATCTGAGGTGTTAGATACGAACTAAAACATTTTACACTCTGCATGTTAACTTCACTCACAGTTAAGTGTCCTCAGGGTAAGGAAGGATGCAACCACCTTTATGCAAAGAGAAAGGAAGAGAGGAGCCAGGTTCTTCAGGAGTGGAGTGAAATGCACTTTACTTAACCTGGCTGGGGCAGTGAGATGAGGAAGAAAGTAAATGGGTCTGGGAAGGGAGTATCTCACTAGTTTCCCAAAGCCGTTTCATCCAGGTGCCAAGAAAGTTGTCAAAACCCACAAAGGAATTCCCCAGTTCCTTTCCATTCCTCTTTCTGATGTTATCAGAGATGAGTTGATTTACTGGCCAACCTTCCAGTTTTGCCTGCCCTACACTGTATTTTTAAAATGTCCTTCTAAATGGCAAGCTGTACAGTGTGGTGTTTTGGGGGAAGGGGTCACAGGCAGAGTAGGGTGCCCAGTGTTAGTTAGAATGCTCTGGAGGTGCATGGCCAGAAAGTGGATTTTGAATGAATAAAAGGAAAGGCTGGGTGGATCAACTAGTGAGGCCCTCTGAACCTCGTGTGGCCTCTGGAGAAGCAGGAGGTGGGACCAGATTTGCCGGCAGATGGAGGGAAACAAAACTCTGCCTCTGATGTGCGCTTTTCTGCTTTGATTGTGCCAAAATGGAGGAAAGCTTCTCTAGTTCTTTATGGGGGCCAATAACAGAGAAAGTGAAAGTCGCTCAGTCGTGTCCAACTCTTTGCAACCCCATGGACTATACAGTCAGTTCATGGAATTCTACAGTCCAGAACACTGAAGTGGGTAGCCATTCCCTTTTCCAGGCAATCTTCCCAACTCAGGGACAGAACCCAGGTCTCCTGCCATTGCAGGTGGATTCTTTACCAGCTGAGCTACCAGGAAAGCCCGGGCCTTTATTACTGGTGTTCTTAATTTTAGTAGACTCTGCTGAACTGCTTTGTGCACCAATCTTGGTATGTAACTTCTGTGGCTGATGTTTTTCCTCTTCTTTTCCCCCTGTCAGTCACCAAAAGCCAAGTAGCCCTTGGTGAGTATCATTTTTCCTGTGAATCCTCCAGGCCTGGTTAGTCTCCCTTCCCCCCTTCTTACACTTTCCTAGCAACTGGTACTTCTTCCTTGTAGCACTTTATATAGTTATTTACAATTGATTAGTTATCCCCTCCTAGACTCTAAGCTTCCTGAAGGCAGGGTCCAGGCGCATCCTCTGCCCCCAGCAGCTGTCCGGCACCTAGAAGATGACCAGTTAGGACTGGTTGTCCAGCTGACCAGCAGACTGACAGATTAACACTCAGGCATTCATTGAAAGTGTTGTTAAATGGAATCAGTCTGAGAATTTGCTAAAACGCTGATGGTATCAGTTTACATTCTTACAAGTCTGCCCTCGAGGTTTGTAAGTGGCAGTTTGTATGCTTAGTGCTTTACAGGTTTCACAGGATTTTCCATGTTTCCTTTCACGTGCATTTCCTACTTTGACCCTCACAGTCATTCTCTGAGGCAGGTAGACATCATTTCCATTTCAATTGAGGGGACTCAGGAGGTTACACAGCCTGTAACTTAAGGGGTGTAGCTGGGGCTTGGTGACTGATCTGCTGTCTTATGCTGTTCCTCCCCCACCCCCATGTTTATTGAGCACCTACTGTGTATCAGTCCTTAATATTTGTTACCTATCTACTCTTCTCATCAGTTCAGTTGAGAAATTATCCCCATTTTGCAGATGTGGAAATGGAGGCTCTGAGAGGTTAAGTAACTTTCCCAGAGACACATACTGTTAACAAAAGACACAGAGTCTGGGTCCAAGCCCAGTTCTCCTGTGCTGGAGGGCACAGCTGTTGCCACAGAGGGTACAGAGAGTGCCAGCTGAAACCTTGCTGATCCTTCTGGTGGGGAATGGGGAACAGTACTTGTCACTTTAGAAATTCATATGTTCATTCATATATGTTCATTCTTGTGCTCATGGTGGTGTTAGACATACTGTATTTATTAAATGTCAGTGAGATGCAGGACTGTGCTTGGGATGCAAGGATGAATAAAGAGACCATACAGAGAACTGTGACAGTATATTGTGTATGTGTGTGTGTGTCACTCTGTTGTGTCTGACTCTTTGTGACCCCATGGACTGTAGCCCACCAGGCTCCTCTGTCCATGGGATTCTCCAGGTAAGAATACTGCAGTAGATTGCCATGCCCTTCTCCAGGGAATCTTCCCGACCCAGGGATTGAACCTGGGTCTCCTGGGTTGCAGGTAGATTCTTTACCATCTGAGCCACCAGAGAAGCCCTGTAAAGACCCTATCCCCCCCCCCGCCCCCCCCGCAAAGGTCTGGTGTTACAGGACTGTAAAGCTGGGAAGATAACCGACAATGGTATTCATATAATGTTTCTTGCTTTCACGGTCACCCGATTTGTATTCTTTTTCTCCTCTCCACCATCGCTGTCCCTCACTGTCGGGACTGAGGTCAAGACGGTAGTCCATCCAAAGGCTACCTGTTGGCTACTGGGCCCTAGAAGAACACCTATACACTTATTTACCTGGCTTGTGTTGTATACAAACAGTATAAAAATAAAAGAGGACCGACAGATATTTAGATCTATGGACTTGTACAGAAAATGAAAATTACATTTATCTGGGCAGTGTTTGTGCCTTGGCTCCTGGCTCCATACTCCTCTGGAGATCAAGAACGTCCCATTGTCTCTCTGGATCATTTCTGAAACTGAGCCGGGAAGCTGCAGCAGAGTCTCTGTCCTCGTCTCTTCCTCAGAGTCCTGTGCCTCTTGAAGACACTACCAGAATGTTCTCTTGTCCCTATGGCTGCCTGTACCAGGAAACTCCATGTGCCCCAGCATCCTGGGAGGGAAGGAAGGGAATATTAGTTCTCCTTTGTGGGAAAAGAGATATTGACTATTCGAACCCTTTAGATAACCCAGAGGGATGGGGTGGGGAGGGAGGAGGGTGGGGAGTTCAGGATGGGGGACACATGTACACCCATGGCTGATTCATGTTGATGTATGGCAAAAACCGCTACAATATTGTAAAGTAATTAGCCTCCAATTAAAATAAGTAAAAAAAAAAAAAAAGCACATCTCTTAGCTTAGATCTTCACATCATTCCAGAATATCCTTGATGACTTCAATCTTACAGCACTCAGAGATCAGCCCTTTAATGGCAGGAATTTCTGCTGAGGGATTGTAGGTAATGTTTCAACTCTGCCTGAAAGATGCCAATCTGCCTCATGCAGCCTCAGCCAAGGAAATGAGTAGGTTCTGGTGCTTCCTGTTCACCCCGGACCTTTGATGAAGCACCACTTTGCTTTGTGGGTTAGGATCCCAGGGTAAGCAGTGTGTGACGTGTTTCTCATCATGTAATTTACACAGTTTAAGCGATGCTCATCTAAAACATTGCAGTGGCTTCATGAAATGATACTCGATTAAATAACTTAAAGGTAGCTACTGATCCCCCACATAAATGACTGGGCTGTAGCCCTAGGGGTGCTGAGTTAGGGCTGCATCACTGTCATTTACTTGCCTTGTCTTTGTGGGGTAAGGGTTCCTTTGAAGAAGGGCCCCAGGATTCTGGAGGAATGTGTTTCTAAATCTTCATTCTCACAGATGACGCTTCTAGCTCGACTCCTGCACACTTCCTGCTCTGGGCCTGTGGGCGGGGGTGGTGGGGGGAGTGGGCAGGAGGTGTGTTCGTGGTTGGGGGCCTGTTGGGGAAGAGGGCAGGGAGAGGCAGGCTGATGTTCTGTGGCTTTAGTCTGTCTTTTCCCCTTTGCTTTTCTGTCTTCTGTGAGCATATATATATATTTAAGATTTGCTCTATGTTAGTGAAAGCATCCCAGCTGGGAGGGACATATTCAAGTGAACACCATTTAGGTGTTTGGAGGCAGAGTGAGGGGCAAGGAGTTCTAGGGGAGACCTGAATGGTGTGGGTGGTTTTCCAGTTGATAGAAGAGTCCTTTCCTCTGGTACAGATTTAGCTCTTTGGAACCCAAAAGACTGCAGAAGGCACTGGCACCCCACTCCAGTGCTCTCGCCTGGAAAATCCCATGGACGGAGGAGCCTGGTAGGCTGCAGTCCATGGGGTTGCTAAGAGTTGGACACGACTGAGCAACCTCACTTTCACTTTTCACTTTCATGCATTGGAGAAGGAAATGGCAACCCCCTCCAGTGTTCTTGCCTGGAGAATCCCAGGGACGGGGGAGCCTGGTGGGCTGCCGTCTATGGGGTCGCACAGAGTCAGACACAACTGAAGCGACTTGGCAGCAGCAGCAGCCACCCAAAAGACAAGTCCAAATTAGTCAAGAAAATGACCATGCTCTTGGCACACTGTGGTTTGTATTGAGGAAAAAGTGACCCAACTTTGAGCTTGAATTCTTCGTCATGAATTCAAGGAGGAGATGACCTCTCCCATATGTCTTACTGTTTAGCTGTAAAACTATTTAAAAAAAGGAATGCTGTTAAGTTTGCATGGCTACTCTTCATCATGGCAGGTGAGCAGATTTCTATGCTGACTGCTGGGCTAACCCTGGGAGCAGTTGGTGCTCCCTCACAGAGGAAGTTACTTTCACACCTGTCAGTCAGTCATGAAGTGCAATCTGAGAGCAACAGCAGTGTGTGGTAGGAAGGGTGGGAGACTGGGAATCTGAGGGGACAGTCCCAGTTAGCTGCTGAAGAACAGTGAACTCAAGTGAGTCATCACTTCTGTCTGCATTGAGGTTATCTGTTCAGCAGAGAAATCAGGCCATTATCTCTAAGGGCTTTTCTGGCTCTCAGTTCTGCAATAGCTACTCTTGGAGCCTGCCTCTAGCTGTTTTCGTGGTCTGACTGTTGAATTCCTTACCCTTTCCTGAAAATCAGGGATTGCCTCATTGTTCTTATCCTTTACCTCCTCACTCATGTCCACGTGGCCATTAAGGAATACAGGGAATTGATATGGAAAGAAAGCTATCCCTGATATTACTGAGTGAAAAAAATCCACTTACAGAGAAGTAGGCACGGTATGGTCCATTTCTAAAATAGTAATGAACGGTAGTCATATTAGTATAAGTATCTATCTTTTAGTTGAACTATTGGGGCCAGATGTGTTCCTGAATTTAGGACTTTTTGGTTTTACACAAGGCCACGCATCCTCTATTAAGTAATACTTCCCCTGAGGGCTAGGATGGCATCATGTCCTCCAAAACATTAACCTTCTGCAGTGGAACATGAATATTCACAGTAAGTGGGAAAAATTAGAAGACAAATTGTCTTATGTTTGTTGCGGTCAAATTTGACAATAAATGTTATAAAAGTTTTTCATGTTTTGGAGCTTTTTGAGTATCAGGATTGTTAGTAAGGGATTATGGACCTGTAAAACTAAAGGGAAGAGATCTGGAAGATTACGTATCAAACTCGTAGCGATGGTTTTTTGGCTGTAGAAGTGGGGTATAATTACAAAAAAATTTTATTTTCCAAATTATGTGTTTTTTTTCCTACGGAGAATGTCTAATTTTATAATCAGAAAAAAGTGACTAAAGGTATGCATAAAACAGCTAAAAGCACACTTAAATCCATTGCAGTGTTTGTTAGGCCATTAAGATTTGAATGATATTTTTTCTCAAATTTTCAAATTTATGAAGTGTGACTATAACTTACATGTACTTAAATTTTTTTCTAGATAGTAATATTAGAAAACTATAGAAAGAATATGTGATAGTAATTAAAAAGTCAGTGGTAAAAAATAAGTCCTTTGGAGTCCCATGTGGGAGGTCAGGAGCCACCTTCTCCTTACTGGGTTGTTGTTGTTCAGTCGCTGAGTCATATGCTACTCTTTGTGACTCCATGGATTGCAGCATGCCAGCCTCCCCTGTCCTTCACTGTCTCCCAGAGTTTGCTCAGATTCATGTCCATTGAGTCAGTGATGCTGTCTAACCATCTCATCCCTTGGCCCTATCTCCTTTTGCCTTCAATCTTTCCCATCATCAGGGTCTTTTCCAATGAGTTGGCCCTTTGCATCAGGTGGCCAAGGTATTGGAGCTTCAGCATCAGGCCTTTCAATGACTGTTCAGGGTTGATTTCCTTTAGGATTAACTGGTTTGATCTCCTAGCTGTCCAAGGGATTCTCAAAAGTCTTTTCTAGCACCGCAATTCAAAAGCATCAATTCTTCGATACTCAGCCTTCTTTACAGTCCAACTCTCACACTTGTGGGCTTCCCTGGTGGCTCAGACGGTAAACAATCCACCTGCAATGTGGGAGGGGTTCGATCTCTGGGTTGGGAAGATCCCCTGGAGGAGGGCATGGCAACCCACTCCAATATTCTTGTGTGGAGAATACCCATGAACAGAGGAGCCTGGTGGGCTACAGTCCATGGGGTCACAAAGAGTTGGACATGTCTGAGTGACTAAGCACACAGCACTNTGGTAAACAATCCACCTGCAATGTGTGAGGGGTTCGATCCCTGGGTTGGGAAGATCCCCTGGAGGGGAGGGCATGGCAACCCACTCCAATATTCTTGTGTGGAGAATACCCATGAACAGAGGAGCCTGGTAGGCTACAGTCCATGGGGTCACAAAGAGTTGGACATGTCTGAGTGACTAAGCACACAGCACTCACACCTGTACATGACTACTAGAAAAACCATAGCTTTGACTGTATGGACCTTTGTTGGCAAAGTAATGTCTTTGCCTTTTAATATGTTGTCAAATTTTGTCATATTTTTCCTTCCAACGAGCAAGCGTCTTCTGATTTCATGGCTGCAGTGATTTTGGAGCCCAGGAAAATGAAATCTGTCACTGTTTCCACTTTTCCCCTTCTATTTGNTACATGACTACTAGAAAAACCATAGCTTTGACTGTATGGACCTTTGTTGGCAAAGTAATGTCTTTGCCTTTTAATATGTTGTCAAATTTTGTCATATTTTTCCTTCCAACGAGCAAGCGTCTTCTGATTTCATGGCTGCAGTGATTTTGGAGCCCAGGAAAATGAAATCTGTCACTGTTTCCACTTTTCCCCTTCTATTTGTCATAAGGTGATGGGACCAGATGCCATGATCTTAGTTTTTGGAATGTTGAGTTTTAAGCCACCTTTTTTAGCCTCCGCTTTCGTCCTTATCAAGAGACTCTCTAGTTTGTCTTCATTTTCTGCCTTTAGAGTTTGTAGAGCACATTATACCAACCTATTATATAATAAAAATCACATGGAAGAAACAATTATATATTTAATAGCCAAAATATCATGTATGGGAAAACATTTTATGTAAATATAAGGCCTTATAGGGAAATATAAGAAATAAAAGATGTTATTGAAGTAATATTGCAGTTCTTTGGGGGCCCAGAATGAATGGAGTTGGTGGGAATGGGCTTTGTCTGAAAGAATTGACTGACTGACTGGAAGAATTCCTCCAAATTTGAAGGAATTTGCAGATGCATGAAACATAAGTGGGATGGTTGGTAGTTGATTATTTAACTTTATCAGTTGATACATAAGGACATATATTATTCTTAATTTTTACTTTTTTCCATATTTGTAATCAAAATACACTCATTTATTACCTTCCCCTCTTAATTGTGTAATTACTATTTGTATGTTGCAAATTTGCAACATATGCGTATTTGCAAATTATTCAAATTACTATTTGTAGAATATTTCAGTCACAGTTTACATAATTTGTTGACTCCTTATTGCTATTTCTAATTGTTGTTGTTTCATAAAGTATACTCTCTGTGCCAGTAGGTCTTCCCTTTTATTTCCCCTCCTATATCTTGGGGTTGTTTCCTTATGAAAGATTTTCTGAATGTCATAAGAACTTAAAGTGTATCCATAATCATTTATTGAGTGCCTGCTAAGTGTTGAGGTTCTGGAGATACAGAGATGAAGTTTTAGAACCTCTGCATGAGTTATGTCCAGTTCCTAGATCTCTCTTCTCTACCACCTGGTTAATTCTCCATTTGAATTCCACTTCATGGAGAGGTCTTCTGTGAGTCCCCTCAAAGTAGTTTGGGTTTTTCTGTACCTTTTCTTCTCATTTAATCATGGTTATTAAACACATAGTCATTTTGGGATTATTTGTTTTATTTCTGCCTTCTTCAATAGACTATGAACTCTGAGAACAGGTCCTTGTCTGATTTGTTCGCCTTGGTACTTTACTAGGCACTCCAATATCTCTAATAAATAAATGAGTGCTTAAATAAATAACTCAATGCACATGAGTTTGAGCAAGCTCCAGGAGTTGGTAATGGACAGGGAAGCCTGGCGTGCTGAAGTCCATGGGATCGCGAAGAGTCAGACATGGCAAATTATGTAAAGCAGTGACTGAAATTCATTTATTTATTGCTTTATGAAAATAAACCTTTCCCCCTTGCAACAGGGTTCCTGGAGGAAAACTCAGTTCCAACATGCTATTCAGTGTCTTACCTGATTTTGCCCTACTCTGCAGTAGGAATGGGCTCATCTTAAATTCTTTTCTGCTAAAG
>SJYA01011836.1:0-12188 GCA_006410615.1 Neotragus moschatus
AAACCAGTAATTAGCCTTGCAATGTTCATAATACAGTTTTTGATTATAGCAACCCCATTAACTAAATTTATGCCTTAGTTAGTTCTTATTGACTTAAAGTCTTTGGGTTTCTCTTGATGAATAGGAAGTTATTTTATTATCCTAGTTTAGGTAAGTGTTATCTAACGGTATTTATAGTTTTTCAACTAATGTGTGTTCAGTTTACGTCTTGTGTGCATGGAGTGATATTTTTGAACAAGAACTTAACTTTTGGTTGGAGTGAATTAAAACTCCTGAAAGTGTATTTCTTGTATAATTTATAATTGACTAAAGTATTTTACATTCAAATTATCGTTTTAATAGACTCACCTGTGAAGGAAGATATTTGATAATACTTGGAACACAGCCTTGATGTCTCAGTGCTGTTACTCCTTTTTAAATGTCTGATCCAAGTCTAAGTCTCGCTGTGTAATTTATTATAGGTAGCGTGTATGCAGCTCATCAATGCCCTTGTTACATCTCCTGATGACTTGGACTTCAGGCTTCACATCAGAAATGAATTTATGCGTTGTGGATTGAAAGAGATATTGCCAGTAAGTGCCCTGCAGTCTCCTTATTAATATTTAAATTAGAGAAGTACTTGAGTAGGGGGAAATTTAGATAAATTACTTTCAAGAATAATTTATCTATGGGAAAAAGGCTTGAGTATAAAATCTATTTTTAAAATACAGACGATAAGTTTTGAGTATTAGTTAACACTTTAAGTCTTTGAATGGTATAAATCAAGTTGAGTGGTTCATTTATTGTTTATATTTTTCATTAATTTTTTGCATTATTATAACCAAATAGTTCCTTATAATTTCTATTTAATATCTGTAGAATTTAAAACATATTAAGAATGATGGCTTGGATATCCAACTTAAAGTCTTTGATGAGCATAAGGAAGAAGATTTGATGGAGTTCTCCCATCGCCTTGAAGATATTAGAGCTGAATTTGAATATCCTTTTGCGTGATGTCCAATCAAATATGTATTAATTACTAACAATTACTGCTAAATCTTAGTCAGCCCTTAACCCTAAAATATTAAACTTCTGAAGCCATTTCTAGGTATACACTATAAAATCAAAACTTTATTGAATCAGAGGGATGTTTGGATAAACCTTATTAGATTATATGTGTTTTTATGAAAACATGCTTATATCAATGAACGTGGCACCTTAAATCTGTATACTGTAGGCCTTTTAATGTGTACCTGTGCAGTCTGTTCTTTCTGTTTGGAGCCCCCCTGCCCAGTGCTTTCTTGCATTAGGAGGAGACCCCTTAGCCTGCTGGGTATTTCTGCCCTGTACCTTGCGTGGATTTTCTTAGGGGCCTTTGCTGGCTTTGTGCATCTCCAGATGTCTGTGTTTGTCCAGAAATGAGCCACATCTCTGTCTTCCACTGGGGAGCGCCATGGTAGGTAATGCCTGGCACCGGCTCTCTCTGTCATGGCTGCCCCAGAACCCAGTGCGGCCTTCGTGACCAGCTCTCTGCCACTGTCTGCCAGAGCGTCTTGGCTCAAGAGAGTGAGATTGATTGGAGTTGACTGTGGAGGAGAAGCCAGAAAGTATCAGGTGAAGTTGTCATTTGCACAGTTTCCCTCTAGTCTCATACCTAACTACATGCATTTTATTATATGCTTAGTCTATATGATACCTATTTTAGAGTAAGACAGTAATCTTTTGAGGCCTTACAGAGCAGATTCCGTGTAACATTACTGCAGTTATTTGGTGTAGAGGATAAATAAATCCACCTATTCCTTAATCAATTTACTGAAGTGAATGATCTTTACAACATGGTGTGGAACACAGTTAAGGAAACCAGAGCAGAGGGATATTTCATTTCAATTCTGCAGCATCTTTTGCTGATTCGAAATGATTATTTTATAAGGTAAGAGGAAACTGTATTCTAATATTTTCTTCCACCAATAAAATTATATTGTGAAATTCACCAGCTGTTTGAGCATGCACATATTTTTAAGATTTCTTTCTTTAATAATATTAATTCATAGTATACAGTGTTTCCTATGGGCATATATTTAGATAGATGATGGTATAAAATGATACTACTATTACTTTTTAAGCTCTAGCAGATTCTTGGTTAACAACTTTTCATCTGAATAAAAATAAGAACTAGCAACAAATTTACTTATTACTAATTTATTGCATGATGTATAATATTTTCTTGTTAGTCCTTAGGCAGTAGAAATGGTATTGATAAGTTTGTTTTCATAAGTTATAAAAAAGATACTAAAACATCACTTTTATTAGTGTTTAAGTAGCTAGAACGGAGAAGGCAATGGCACCCCACTCCAGTACTCTTGCCTGGAAAATCCCGTGGACGGAGGAGCCTGGTGGGCTGCAGTCCATGGGGTCGCTAAGAGTCAGACATGACTGAGCGTCTTCCTTTTCACTTTTCACTTTCATGCATTGGAGAAGGAAATGGCAACCCACTCCAGTGTTTTTGCCTGGAGAATCCCAGGGATGGCAGAGCCTAGTGGGCTGCCGTCTATGGGGTCGCACAGAGTCGGACACGACTGAAGCGACTTAGCAGCAGTAGCAGCAGCAAGTAGCTAGAAAGTTCCTTAATAGTGCAGTGATGTTTAATGTTGCTAATGTATGAGAAAGCTAGACCAATAACTTTTGAAGTCATTTGATTATACCTTAGACATCTTGAGCTCAACAAATTTTTAGAGAAATTAACTGTTATCCATATCTGCCTGTAGTTATATGGGTTTCCCAGGTTGTTCAATGGTAAAGAATCCACCTGTCAATGCAGGAGACTCAAGAGATGTAGGTTTGATCCTGGCATAGAAAATGGGAACCCACTCCAATATCTTGCTTGGAAAACTCCATGGTCAGAGGAGCTTAGCAGGCTACATACATGTCCATGGGGTCATAAAGAGTCAGACACAACTGAGTGACTGAGCACCACCATCTGTAGTTATATATGGATAGTAGCACTGAAGCTGCTCTATTGTTAAGAAGATTGAAATGGTAACATGAGTGAGACTCATGAGTGAGCCAGATATGGTGTATGCTCAATAAATATTCTCTATACCCTCTTTCCTTTTTTATTACTGTTTTATGAAGGAAGCTAAGATCTTTTGAGTATGAAGCCATTTTGGCCACCTTTAACTTTGCTGAAATATTTTTCTCAAATACTGTGGATAATATTGTCTTTTCCTACTCTGATTTCAAGTAGGAGTTGTTCGTTTCATTCAGGCTGTGTCTTCTGGGTGATGTCAGAGGGAGTAATTTAGGTTTTTGATGTACCTAACAAGAGAAATCTAAACATGGTAAAACTTTAGGTTGAGATGAGTATGACCACCTGCCCTACTTCATTCCTTTGCAGAACTGGCAGATCCCAAGATCTTCTAAGATATGAGTCAGGAACCTATTTGAGGCTTCATTTGCTTCTTTCTCATATTTTGTTAAAATAAGACAGTTTATTGAACCACTTAATAAATGCTAGATAAAAAATACTAATACTTGATTAAATAAGATTTTTGAGAATCATGCTGCTGCTAAGTTGCTTCAGTCGTGTCCGACTCTGCACGACCCCATAGATGGCAGCCTACCAGGCTCCCCTGTCCCTAGGATTCGGCAGGCAAGAATACTGGAGTGGGTTGCCATTTCCTTCTCCAATGCATGCTAAGTTGCTTCAGTTGTGTCCGACTCCGTGCGACCCCATGGACAGCAGCCCACCAGGCTCCTCTGTCCATGGAATTCTCTAGGCAAGAGCACTAGAGTGGGTTGCCATTTCTTAGGTACCCTAATTGGAACATTGTACTCTTCTGAGAATTTAAAAGTAAACTTGAAACTTTTACTCATTCTAAAGTAACCCCATCCTTTTCTTGATCTCTGTATTTTCCAAGAATTTAAGACTGTTCATTGCTTTTGAAGGTTTGAATGTGTCTGTAGTGTGGAAAAGGGCTTCTCTGGTGGCTTAGTGGTAAAGAATCTGCCAGCAATGCAGGAGCCTCACAAATCGTGGGTTTGATCCCTGGGTTGGGAAGATCCCTTGGAGGAGGGTTCAGCAACCCACCTCAATATTCTTGGCTGGAGAATTCCATGGATGGGAGCCTGGCAGGCCAGAGTCCACAGGGTCGCAAAGAGTTGGACAACCCCTGAAGCGACTTAGCACACACGCATAGTGCTGCAAAGGAGGTTATTTCTTACTTAGGATCCTAGACCCTTATATCTGTGCTCCAGGGGACATGTGGTTTTTAAACCTCAGTACAGATTAAAAAGCACAACTCTTGTGGGGCATGCTCAGGGAAGCCTATCACTTTAGTAGAATCAACTGTTTAGAGAAATATTACATTGAAGTGTTACTGAAAATACAAGTCTGTGTGCCTGACTCAGAGTGAGACCAAACAACACTAAGACATTGGAGTCTGGAACAGAGAAAAGTTTACTGCAGAGCCAGGCAATAGGATGGGTAGCTCATGCTTTAAAAATCCCAAATTTCCTCAAAGCTTTCAACAAAGCCCTTTTATAGGAAAGGTGGAGAGGGACGTGGTTAGTTGGTACAGACTTCCTGGTGTGAAATCCTTGTTCTTGAAGTCAGGTCACAGTCGGGTGACGATGTTCCTGTAAATCCCTACCAAACAAATGTTCTTCTCTGTCCTGACAACAAAGCACCAAGTCCCAGGGCACCCTCTAGCTCTCACCCTCCAAAGCCCAGGTCCTGGCCAAGAGGAGGCCCACCTTGGTTGGCGGCTCCCTCAGGGCCAGGTTCCCAGACTCTGTCCAGCTGTCATCACCAAGGAGCCTGGTGCCCAGGACCCAACTGGCCCTCCATTCCTCAGGCCCCCAAAAGAGGGCAGGAGGCAGGGCCCAGAGCCTGCGGCCCAGGCGGACGGCCACTGCTCTCTGCTCATGGAGACAGAGGTTGCAGAGCGGTTCCCCAGCGCCTCAAGGCCCCGGCTCATGGGTGGCCGTGGGGAGGGCTCCGGAGCCTCCGTGACGCACCTCCGGCCTCCTCCCTGGGTGCCCAGCTTACCGGCTGGTCCAAGGCCAGGAAACAGGCCAGAGGGCCCCTGGCAGAGGCCAGGGTCTGCTCTTCCCTGACTCCCCCTCATGGTTGTGCCCCACTCTTGGTTGACCCCCCCACCGCCCATCCACTGTGGCTTCCTGATAGGTGGTCGCCTGTGGGCGGGGCCCACTTGTAGCACCGACCAATGACTGAGTGGTATCTGTTGCCAGGTAACAGGCAGAGTAGTGTTGCCCAGCAATGGCTCCATGCTAAGGGCTTCCCTCGCTGTCTTCTGTCATAGTAGCATTATCAAAGTGATATTAGTGAGCCATAGAAGTTCCCCTCCTTTACTCAGTTTTCAGTATCACCTTTGAAGTTTGATAATCATCTCTGTTCCCTTCTTCCTTAGCTCTTTCAGCCCAAGGCCCTTGGTATTCATTCCAGATGTGGTTGTTATGAAGGCAGAGTTCTTCCTGTGACTGTTTAGTAAAGATCCCATTGGTTCTTTCCGATGGACCAAAATTCTCACTTATTTATTACTGTTGTTGTTTATTCTTCTTTTAAAAATTATTTTATAATTAAAGGATAATTGCTTTACAGAATTTTGTTGTTTTCCATTAAACCTCAACAAGAATCAGCCATAGGTGTACATATACCCTCTCCCTTTTGAATCTCCCTCCCATCTCCCTCCCCATCCCACTCCCTAGGTTGTTTATTCTTATAGTGGGAATATATTTATTACAGGATAGAGTCAGAATTATGGTCATTTACATAATACTTTTGCTATATATTCTTTAAAATTTTTTTGTGATTTACCTTTTTGTTCACATAGAGTACATTTTACTTTCTGTTGTGCAGTCCTATGTACCTTGTTCTTTTGGTTTTACTTTTTCAATAGTTTTGGTTTTGCTACCTCATATCTCAAATGGACCTGGATTTTACCTTTCAGAGGTCTTCAGTTTTCTGGACATTTTCACTTGAACATTTATAATTTTGATAATAAAATTTCTAAAGCTTTTAATAAGTTATTTTTCATTGTAGACTGCAAAATATTCTCACTTAAAAGAATTCAATCTATGAATTTAAATCTTTGCTCACTTTTGCTTTTGGGACAAAAGGAAATTTTACAGAAATGGAACTCAGTTGGAAAATATACAGCAAAGGCCCCATGAAAAATCAAATGCAGCAAGATAATTGGAAGGTGAATAGAAGATCAAATTCAATTCTGTAGCAAATTATTGATGGCTTATTGTGTGCAAAATAGCGTGTGAGTTGAATGTGCATGGAGATAATTTCTGATTTTGGTGAAAAGCTGCAGAGAAAGTGAAGGTGACTTCAAAATATTCTCCAACAAAAATGACATTTTGTTAGTGAATTAATGACATTTATATTTATTCCTTAATTAGGTTGTTTACATATTCCTCTGACATATTCACTACCTTACTAATATCACACATTGAGATTATTTTCTAGATTTATGTTTATGGAATCCATAAATATATTGCTCTTTACTTGTGTTGCCTTGCTGAAAGAGTTTCTGCATCAGTTTTCATCTGCGTTATAAATGAGCTTATAATTTAGAATGGTGGAACTGAGAAAGCATTTAATGAAATTATGGTTTTAAAAAAATGACACAAAATAACGTGTTAATTTAAGACATGTTTTATTAAAACAACATCAAGATGACATTAAGAGTAAAAAAGGGACAGAATGTGTCATCTCAATTTTTAAATGTGATAGAAATATGCGCAATTTATATACTAATACCTCAAGTGTAAATATGGTTATTATAGTTAAGATATTAGCTAGGAGATTATTTCTTTGAAAAGAAGTTGAGAAAATTGAGGAAAGCAATGATTATGCTTTCTTGCCTTGATCTGTACCTAAGAATACTCTCTTGAATACTGTTACACTATGACAGTTAATGCACATTTTCTTATTTGCTAATGTTGAACTGTAGTTTATTTTATTCAATGTGCTGCTGTTAAGTTGCTTCAGTCGTGTCCAACTCTGTGCGATCCCATAGGAAGCAGCCCACCAGACTTCTCTGTCCCTGGGATTTTCCAGGCAAGAACACTGGAGTGGGTTGCCATTTCCTTCTCCAATGCATGAAAGTGAAAGTGGAGTCTCTCAGTCGTGTCCAACTCCTAGGGACCCCATGGACTGCAGCCTACCAGGCTCCTCTGTTCATGGGATGTTCCAGGCAAGAATACTGGAGTGGGGTGCCATTGCCATCTCCTTATTCAGTGTAATGAATGGATTATTGGGGGTAAGTAAGTAGGTCCAGAGTAGCAGGTCATAGCTTATAGGGATGGAAAGCTGATAGTGAGAAGGAGGTGGAGAGGAAAAACTGCAAAATGTCATTGAGAGGAAGTAAGTCTTCCTGGGTGGTTGGGATGGAGGCCTGTGCCCCCTGCCCCTGCCCATACTCTAGTTTGGTTTTGTTTGTAGAATTTTCTGGATACTTTTTTGCATTTGTTGGCTTGAGTTGTTTCAAACGATGTTCTTTAATTTGTTACTCATATAGGTGTACTGAACTTAATTGTAGTTACAAATGAAGCCTGCTTGAGGATTTTAATTAAATTTAAACTTTGGAGAAAAATTGTTAAGCTGAATTTTTCTAGCTTTCTTTTAAGTAAAAAATATTCTTTTGATACTGTTTATAATTCACAGTATCCTCAAAATTATAAAAACAGTGAACTGTATGGTTTTAAGAAACTTCCAGATAGTTTTTTAGAAAATACGTCTTCTGATTTGTAAAATAAAATGAGTTAATAGTAATCCTTTTAGTACAGTATAGTGATAGGCTGATGATCTCTGCAGAGGACTGTGTTTAAGCATGTATCAGTATCACTTCGTTTGAATATTCTCTTTTTCACTGCCTGCTAATTAAGTCAAGGTTCTGACTTTCATAAGAAAATGATCTTTAATGCACACTGTATTTATAACTAAAAGATTATGAAAACATTAATGTGTTAAAATAATTAGAAGGAAAGTGACATTTGTGTTTATTCTCACTCCCATGTTAAGTCTGTCATATCAACTGTTAAAAGTGTGCAGTAGTACATTATTGAACTGGAAATCAAGCTACTGAATGAAATAGCTTTGTTTTGATGTAAAGTTACACTGATAAATTGAGTGTACCTTTATTCTTTTCCTTGGTTCTAGGCATCAGTACTTCAAATTAATTGATGAGTGTGTATCTCAGATTGTACTGCATAGAGATGGGATGGATCCAGACTTCACATATCGAAAAAGACTAGATTTAGATTTAAGTCAGTTTGTTGGTGAGTGTGTCTCTATTATTGAAATGGAAATATTTTCTGTCTCTTACCCATGGCTTAGCGCTAGAGTGTTGTTTCTTGCAATGTGAACTCTGGAGGGTCCTGGATACCCTTTCAGAAGGTCCTACTAGTCAAATCTATTTTCACAATAGTACTGAAACATTATTTGCCTTTTTCACTGTCTTGATATTTGCAAAACAATATTGAGAAAACTACTGGCACATTGTTGTGAAGCATTGCAGTGGCACCAAACTCCAGTAGCCCTGGAGTTCTTTGGTAAAACAAAAGAAATGAAATGAAACTGCTATTACTTACTCAAGAATGTCCTTGATAAAGAACTAAAAAATAATAATTTTATTAGACATTTACCTTTGTGTATACTGTGTGAATATATTCTGTGTGAAAATATTCAAAATTCAATATATTGTATGTGTTAGTCACTTGTGCTGCAAACCAGAGTCCACAAGGAAGTACTTGTGTAATTGTCTGAGATGCCTGCCTTTGTTTTTTTTTTATCCTTGAAAAAATGATTGTTATACAAATTGTGGCTACTTAGATGTGAGTGTTTGGCACACACTTTCCTAAAAATGAAATGAAGATGATAGACTATGTTACCAAATGTAAAAATCTGAGTTTGGAAAACTTGTATTTGCTGTCATCTTGACAGCTTTGCAGTGCTAAATTTTTTTCTGATGAGATTAGTGGTGATATTACCCCATATGATTATTTTGACATTGTATGATGAGATGTATCACCATTGGAAGGATCTGTATGACTCTGTAAACCACTCTTTCCCAGATGATCAGGGCTTGATGTGATCTAAANGGAAAACTTGTATTTGCTGTCATCTTGACAGCTTTGCAGTGCTAAATTTTTTTCTGATGAGATTAGTGGTGATATTACCCCATATGATTATTTTGACATTGTATGATGAGATGTATCACCATTGGAAGGATCTGTATGACTCTGTAAACCACTCTTTCCCAGATGATCAGGGCTTGATGTGATCTAAATGATTTAAAAGTAACAGAGTACAAAACAGTCTTTGAAATGATATGTGATTCCACATGGTAACTAATGTTTAAGAAGTTACCATATGTCCAAATCTTGATTTAATATTCAAAGAGTATTATTTGCATGAAGTTGTTTTTTTCCTCATAAAACATTTGAGTTCAGGAAGAAGTGTGAGATGTATAGAATGAGAAAGTAGTAGATAATACTAATGACACTGGTAAAGCAAATACTTGTTTCTCTTCCTAAGAGAGAGGAAGTTAGTAGTTCCTGGGGGTAGGAGGGACATAGAAATAAAGGAGAATATTCTCTAAATAGGTAGCACACTAAAATATGGAATGATTTTGAATAGTGTCTGAAGAGAAAGTTTTTTCTACCTGGACATTAGGAATATTTTTCTTGAGTAGGTGAGAGGTTTTGACATTGAATTCTTGAGAAGGAAATAAAATCTTTGAATACTTCTTGGCTATATAAGTGAAATTGGTTACATAGTTAAATAAATTTATTGTTTATTGATTATAAATGTTTCAAATAAACTTATAGACACAATGCTGAAGTCTTAAATACAGAAGAGTCACTGTGTTAACATGCTTAGATGGGAGACAGATGTTGGAAAGTATAGGGCACAGACAACATATTAAGGTGGAATTCAAGACATGCTGTCTGTGCAACAGGAATCAGAGGATTAAGTATTAATTTAGTGCTACAGAGCCAGCCAAATGAACAAAAAATTACAGAGAATTGGGACTATACAGGAAATTGTTTTCTTAGGAAGTTATCCATAATGCCCTACATAGTTAAATCAAGAAATAATTGTGTACACACTGTATTTAGAGTTAAGAAGCTAACCACCAAAGTAATCTAATATAGAAAGAGCTGAGTGGTCCCACTTACGAAGCGGGACTAGTTTTGGATGTAGTGATTTGGTTGATTCTTGCTTCTCGTAAGTTGTTTTGTAGTATGTTTTATTAAACAATGTTCATTATTACTTTCACTAAAAAAGAAAGAAGGGATATAGTATATCATGAGACATCCATAAGAATTACTTTTCCTGTGAAGTATTCTGTCAGGTGGATTCCTATCAGAGCTTTTTAATCTATTATTAGTGGATATTTAAGTTATTTGTAGTTTTTTGCTAACAGTATTTTAATGAATATTAAAAGCAAAGTCCTAGAAATAGAATTACTGGGTGAAAGACAGTATTTATTTTAAGTTTTTGTACATATTGCATAGTTTCTTATTAGCAAAGTTCCTTAATTATACTTCCAGCTGCTTTTAAGAGAGTTGGGTTCCCCATGCTATCTCCAGTACTTAGCATTAGGGATTATTTAATTTTTGCTTATTTCTGATTAAATATTTTAATATTTTCATATTATTAGGAAAATTCAATTGTCTGTTCTTATGACTTATCAACTTTTAGATTTTTATTCCTAATTTTATGCTTATTGCTATTGTACATTTTCCCTGTTTGTATTGGCTATCATGTCCTTTTCCTTCAAAATATGAACTGAGGATAGCAACCTTTAGATATTATATGTACAGTTGAACTCTCTTCCTTTTGCTTAACAAAAGGTTAAAATTGTAGTTTGGTTTATCTTTCCTTTTATATTTTATGATCTTGGTATCATGGTTAGAAAATCATTCTCCNTTTAATATTTTCATATTATTAGGAAAATTCAATTGTCTGTTCTTATGACTTATCAACTTTTAGATTTTTATTCCTAATTTTATGCTTATTGCTATTGTACATTTTCCCTGTTTGTATTGGCTATCATGTCCTTTTCCTTCAAAATATGAACTGAGGATAGCAACCTTTAGATATTATATGTACAGTTGAACTCTCTTCCTTTTGCTTAACAAAAGGTTAAAATTGTAGTTTGGTTTATCTTTCCTTTTATATTTTATGATCTTGGTATCATGGTTAGAAAATCATTCTCCATTCCAACATTATGTATTTCTCCATTTTGTTTATTACTGGCATTATTTCTGATTTTTCTCTGATTTTTTTTTTCTTTGTAAACTTTTAAAGTAACAGTGAATTTAAGAAAAATGTTGTCATTGCAATTTTAGATATTTGCATAGATGAAGCAAAACTAGAAGGGTTTGAAGAGAAAGCATCAGAACTTAACAAGAAAGTAAGTAGTTCGACTAACTTTGCAAGACTACAGGGGGTGTCCTGCAGCTATATTTCTGCCTCAGGGACTCTGTGTTCTTCCAATTTCCTTATTTCCTTTGGCTGTTTGCACAAATGCCATCCTCTGAGGACTTCCTATTTAAACATTTAAACTCCTTACTCCCAACCCTGATCCTCCCTATGCGTTTGTCCTTGTTTTTCTACTGTTTTGATAATCATTTGACATGCTACATCATTTATGTATCTGTGTGAGTATATGCAAATGTCTTGTCTGTTTCTCCCTCTGTAATAAAATTTATGAAGGATTTTTGTTAGCTTTATTCACTATCGTGGCACCTAAAACAGTTCCTGGACTGAAAGCTAAACATATTTTTGAATGAGTGAATAAGTAAATGATTGACAGTATTTAGAATCAGAATTTTAAGGCTGGAGTATTTCTCAAGGCCTCAGATAATTTAGGCCCTTAAGACTGAAATTATACCTAAAAATTTTAAGGGAAAGTTTAACTTGGTTTTGGTTTTGATTAAAGTTGCTGCATAAGACTAAGCGGAACCATTTAAAGTTGTCTTTTTCATAGGTCATAAGTATTGGGTGTCAGCAGTTTCATGGGTTTCTGTCCTGGGAGTGTTGTTGACCATCCAGCCATCCCCCACTTTTCTTTAAGTTAGTGTATTAAGGTTTTGTCTCTATTTAGTGGGTACTTATTACACTTGTTCTTTGATCTTAAAATTTTATTTTTAAATTTTATTATCTTTTGTTG
>SJYA01011837.1:0-12286 GCA_006410615.1 Neotragus moschatus
AGCTCAATCACTCTAATTTGAGCTTCTTTGTAAAATCAAAGCTGAACTGGACACAGGTCTGGAGGGATCTCCTGTATAGTCTCCTGTGAGTAAACTATATATTGATTACAGTGACTGCTACATGATTTACAATTTGGTTGCTCAAAGGTCATTTTTCTTACCTTTCCCCCCACCTCCACTTCCTTCTATATAAGAGCAAGCTGAGTTCTGTGAAGGTGAGGTAAGACTATGTATATCACCTTTAATTCAGCAAAAGCTATCATCTTAATAATAGATAGGGTTTCTCTGGTGGCTCAGATGGTAAAGAATCTATCTACAATGCAGGAGACCTAGGTTTGATCCCTGGGTGGGGAAGATCTGATGGAGAAGGAAATGGCAACCCACTTCAGTATTCTTGCCCAGGAAATCTCATGGACAGGGGAGTCTGGCAGACTACAGTCCACGGGGTGGCAAAGAGTCAGACATGACTGAGCGACACACACATACACACACAACTAACCAAAAGCTTTCCTTCTCTGGTTAACTGAAATAATGGACTAACCCTCGTGAGCTCAGTCCTCACAACAGCCTTATTAAACAGCACGCAGTTGAGTCTAGATGAAACCAACGGTGGCAAGAGGCTTGGTGGCAGGAAGCACTCATCAGCTGATAAGGATCATCATCTCCATTTTAAAGGGGAGGAAACTAGAGCCCAGAATAGGCAAGCAAGTTAACGAAGTGGTGGAGCGAAGACTTAAAACTAGGTGTGTAAGATCCCAGAGTTCCTACTGTTGGTCACACAGTGATACTGGCAATTCATACTTAATAGTCAAGGATGAAATCATGGGAAGGTCAAATTCCTGGGCTTCGGATAAGAGCAGAAATGAGACTTCAGTTTGGCATGACTAGCATCTGATTCATAGTTTTTTTTTTGCTGCCAAAAAGTAAAAGGGCTTCCGTTCCCTCCACTTGTTTCTTAGGCAGGATGATTCGATGTCTGTGCACTGAATAGCTGGAATACGTAGTTAAGAAATTCAGTGCAGGGCTTCCTTGGTGGCTCAGTGGTAAAGAGCTGGCCTGCCAATGTAGGAGACACGGGTTTGATCCCTGGTCTGGGAAGATCCTGTGTGCCACGGGGAGACTGAGCCTGTGTGCCACAAACTACAGCCTGTGCTCTAGAGCCCAGCTCTGCAACTATGGAGCCCACGTGTGGCAGCTACTAAAGTCTGTACACTGTAGAGCCTGTGGGCCGCACCAAGAGAAGCCTGCCCACCACCCCCCACTGGCTGCAACTTCATTCAAAGCAATGAAGACCCAGCACAGCTAAAAAATAAGTAAATAAATAAAAATAAACAAAAATAAAAGAAAAGAAATTCAATGCACAGTTATCTAACCAAGACAGTTCAATTTAAAATATTTGCTGGTTTTTAATATACATTTTCAGTTGTGGTATTCAAATTACTTGGCCATAAGAAAGAATGAAATAATTGTCTTTGTAGCCACATGGATGGGCCGAGAGATTATCCTACTGAGTGAAAAAGCCAAAGACAAATATTATATGATATCAGTTATACGCGGAATCTAAAAAGTAATACAAATGAACTTATTTACAAAACAGAACAGACTCAGAGATAGAAGACAAACTTCCCAAAGGGGAAATGGAGGTAGGGATAAATTAGAAGCAGGGAATTAACAGGTATACAATACTATATATAAAATAGACAACAAGTATGTGCTGTATAGCACAGGGAACTATAGTCAATGTCAATAACTTATAATGGATGAGAATTAGAAAAAAAATACATATGTATAACTGAATTGGTTTTCTGTACATCTGAAACTAAGATGATATTGTAAATCAACTATACTTCAGTACAAAAATAAAATAAATTGTGATAGTCAAAAGACATTTCATATGCTCTCAAATGTACTAATCTAGGATTCTGCTGTATTTTTAAATGAGATGATTCAATTAATATTTTCATAAAACAATAAAAACTTCATAAAACATTTGGAAAATGAATTTGAAATGCTGGGAAGAAATGCAGTTAATTTGTCACCATAAATTCACAAGAGCTCAACTGTGTTATCTTGCTGTTAAAATACTAAAATTTCCTAGAAATTATGCATTCTAAAGATAAACCACCCATAAACCACCAAACACTAATATCCACTTGAACATACTTCCCTTTTATTGTAATTTGCTTTTAAGAAAATACCATCCAGAAGTTATCTAATTCAATGAAGCATAATGAGTCAGAGATAAAATTTCTAAATATCATTTTCTTTGCCTGCCAGATGCCTGAAGCCCAGAGATGAGGTCAGTCCTTGGGCATTATTAATCAATTAATTTTCATATATTTCCTAAGGGCAGTACACGAACAAGATGAATTTAATCCAGCACTATTTTCAAAAGCAAAAGCTGTCCTAGAATACCTCTCATCCACTGCTTCTCCAGGGTTTCTCAACCACAGGAAATATTCTAACTGTTCAACGTATTTCAATAGACAGCTGCAGTCACATTTCTGGTTTTGAGGTAGTCAATCTCTCCAATGTAGTGGACAAAATCAAAACAGGCTGTGTCCCTCCAAAACTTTCCCTGGCAGGTTACTTTTAAATGGTTAAAAAATTCCCTATACTGCCAATTGTGTGCTTAGTCGCTCAGTCGTGTCCGACCCTTTGTGACCCTATGGACTGTAGCCCATCAAGGTCCTCTGTCCATGGGACGTTTCAGGCAAGAACACTGGAGTGAGCTGCCATTTCCTCTTCCAGGGAATCCTCTCCTATGTCTCCTGCATTGCAGGTGGATACTTTACCGGCTGAAGCACCAGGGAAGCCCCTATGTATTGCCAAAATCACCAGCAAGTGGCAGTCCAGTGCCCTGGTGCTCTTTGCACACCCCACTCACTTCCTATTTTCCTTCCCTGCAGCTGACATCCCTCCACTCTGATGCAGTTTCCTCTGAGTGTGGTTCCTGGGCCACCTGCTGCATAATTACTCAGTAGAGGAGGGTGGTTGTTAACAAGAAACAGATTTCTATGCCTCACCAAGTCAGAATTTCTGGGAAGGGTGCCCCACAGATCTCTATTTTTATCAAGCGCTCCAGAAGATCTTTATGTTTATTAGAACCTGAGACTCAGTGCATTGGGAAAAAGTGCTCTAAGACAGTTACCAATAACCTCTAAACGCCTGACCTTGATCAGCTGAACAGTACCTACTCTATAACAAACTCCTGCCCCATTTTAAATGAAGTAGAGGTAGTTCCATTCTCCTCCCTCTTCCCTCATCTTTGTCGTTCAGTTCAGTTGTGTCTGACTCTTTGCAACCTCATGGACTGCAGTAGGCCAGGCTTCGCTGTCCTTCACCATCTCCAGAGCTTGCTCAAACTCATGTCCATTGAGTCCGTGATGCCATCCCACCAGCTCATCCTCCATCGCCCCCTTCTCCTCTTGCCTTCAGTCTGTCCCAGCCTCAGGGTCTTTTCTAATGAGTCAGCTCTTCGCATCAGGTGGCCAAAGTATTGGAGCTTCAGCTTCAGCATCAGTCCTTCCAATGAATACTCAGGACCGATTTCCTTTAGGACTGATTGGTTTGGTCTCCTTGCAGGCCAAGGGACTCTCAAGAGTCTTTGCCAGCACCACAGTTCCAAAGCATCAATTCTTTAGCACTTTTTTTTCTTTAACTGTCCAGCTCTCACATCCATACATGACTACTGGAAAAACCACAGCTTTGACTATATGGACTTTTGTAGGCAAAGTAATGTCTCTGCCTTTTAATATGCTGTCTAGGTGTGTCATTGCTTTTCTTTCAAGGAGCAAGTGTCTTTTAATTTCATGGCTGCCGTCACCATCCACAGTGATTTTGGAGCCCAAGAAAATAAAGTCTGTCACTGTTTCCACTGTTTCCCTATCTATTTGCCATGAAGTGATGGGACCGGATGCCATGATCTTAGCTTTTCCAATGTTGAGTTTCAAGCCAGCTTTTTCTTTTAACACACTTCATGTTAAGTCTTTTCTCTTAATGTTCTTTTATTCCATATTTCTTCCAAGGCTTCAATTAAGGCTTAGTCTGAGCACTGTGTCTTCATTCCAGCCACTTTCACCATGGCATCCAACTGGGATTGAGTGAGAACTCAATAGTTCCAAGGCTAACTACTTCTTTCCCAAAAGTATTACCTCTAAGTAAATTCATTCATTCATTAACTTATTCAACATTATTTATGAAGCTCCTACTTCATGCTAGGAGCTAGTGAGCAAACATACAGACACTATTGATCTTATGAAACTTACATTCTGCTAGAGGCAGGAAGTTGAGCAGAGAGATACTAAGATATTAACCATCTGCACAAATAAATCATGAAAACTGTGGTAAGTGCTACAAATACAAAATACAACAAATAGTTATGCATTTTGGGGGCAAAAATAACTCAGAGGTGGTGATGTGTTCTTCTCAGTACTTCAGGAAGACACTGACTTGCCTTGTTACTGGATATCAACTTTGATCACCTAAGTTACATCCGCCACGTTTCTTCCCTGTAGAGACACTAATTTTCCTCTTATAATTACAAAGTATTTATAGTGAGTTACTTTGAGAAATGCAAATATACTTTCACCTATTCATTTTAGCATTCAAAGATGATTCATTCCTGAAGCAGTTATTTCTGTAGAGTTTGAAAATGGTGAACTTTATATTTCTGTCTTTCTATATCATTATTCTATATTTATTAGCTTAGTTGGAGTTTTTGTTGAAGGTTGTTTAATTTTTATACAAAATTTTTAAAGTTTTAGCCTAATAGATCTATTTTTCCTTTATGATACCTGAGTCTTCAAACTCACTAATGATAACAATTTTAAATATGTCTACCAATCTTTTTCTCCTAGTAATTTTATGGTTAGTTATTTTTGAATGAATACCTTTGATCTGTGTGGAATTTATTTTTATGTAAGGAGTCTGACAAGGACACAGTTGCTTTTTATCATGAGGCAACCTGACCCTGAATCTCTTCAATTTTGCTTAGCTTCTTGTTTAATTCTCAACTCTGCTCAATAAGGTGATCTGCCCAAACTAGACACATAGTACATGATTTATTCAAATGAAGTAATCTCTGGTGGCTCAGGTGGTGAAGGATCTGCCTGTAATGCAGGAGACCTGGGTTCCATCCCTGGGTTGGGAGGATCGCTTGGAGAAGGGAATGGCGACCCCCTCCAGTATTCTTGCCTGGAGAATTCCATGGACAGAGGTCCCGGACAGGCTTCAGTCCATGTGGACGCAAAGAGTTGGACATGACTGAGCACTTAACACTGTTAATAATACCTCAATGAAGCTGAGAAAAGCAGAGTCTGTGAAAGATGGGTAAACTTACATAGAAAAAAAGAAACTGGCAATTCAGAAAGGAGGCAAGGATGCAACTGTGTTTGAGGTACCCCAGGACTGGCCTGAGAGTGGTAAAAAGAATGTAGAAGGACAAATAGCTATTGGGAGAGATTCTGAGGGGAAAACACATAGAACTTGGAAGTGAAGTGGACAGACCGAGATTCAGGAGCACAAGCAGGCAAAGATGCTGTGAACGTTGCATGTAAGGGAGGCAAAGAGGGTGATGTGTCTGACTTCAGAAGAGATTTCTCCTGTATTTCAGTGAATGCCATCAACATCCAATCAGTTACACAAACCTGGGAAAACCTGGAAACAGTTGCCACACATCTCCTTCCTCCCTCAATCCACATCCATTCTATCACTCTGTCTACCGAGTCACCCTCAAGATAACTCTCAAATCTGCATTTTCTCACCATCTTTCTTCAGAGGAGCCTAATCTGTGCCACTCTTTATTATGTCTGCATCACTAGAATAGCCTTCTAATTGGTCTATTTGTTTCCATCACGTTGTGCCTCTTTGTTTAATTCTACATACAACTGACATACCATTCAAATATTGTCATTTCTTCCCTTAAAACCCTTTAACAGCTTCCCATCACTGTCAATATCACATATCTTTAATAGGTCCCACGGAGCTGGGTCTGATCCAGCTGCCAATCCACCAGGCTTCTCTGAACCCTCATTTCACGCGTCCACTTCCTCTGTATGCTTCCAGGGAGGGTTTAAGCATCTCTTCCTCAGGCAGGTATTTTTGACTACTTCCAGACTAAGCCACACTCTTAGTCATACACTCATGAAGAAACATGAGACAAACCTATACTGAGGGATTTTCTACAAAACAACTGGCCAGGGTTCCGAAAACGTGTCAAGATGATGAAAGCCAGACAAAGACTGAGGGAACATTTCTGAGCAAACGGGACTAAGCAGACATGACAGCAAAATGCCACGTGTGATACTGAGTGGGGCTCTGGACCAGAAGGAGGACACTGGTGGAACGCGAGCAAGACCTGTAGACGAGGAATGCCACGTGTGATCCTGGGTGGGGCTCTGGACCAGAAGGAGGACACTGGTGGAACGAAAGCAAGACCTGTCGACTAGGCAATATAGTACTGTAACAACGTTAGCATCCTGTTTTGATAACTACCATGATTAATAAGGTGTTAAAATTTGGGGAAAATGGGTAAAAGATACACAGAAATTCTGTGTACTATTTTTGCAGTTTTCTGTAAGTCTGAAATTATTTAAAATTAAATATTTGTAAAATGTTCAGCTAGTGCCTTAACAATCCCTTCAACAAAGGACAACAAAAAGAAATAAAGTTTGTATCACATGCAATATATATAATACCAGCTGTGTCTAAACTATAAGGCATATTTGGGTAACAGTAAGAAAGAGATAAAAAGTTGAATAAAAACAGGCAAATGAACAAATAATGAGAGAACTATGAATGGCTAAGCAGCATGTGAAAGAATGTTAATTTCACTAGTAATTACGAAACTATGAATTTGAAACGGAATTTTCATTTCTTTGATAAACTTTACATGATCCATCATACTTAATATTGAAGACTGGAATAAAAATTGGCTGTTTAAAAAATAGTACATGTTTCTGTTGACCCAGCAATTCCAAGTTTTTCCCATAGACTGTCCTGCCCAACAAAACACTAATAACACACACACACATACACACACACACTCAGACACACACTGGCTCTAAATCAATGCAGAATAGCTTAAAAATATCACAATTCTGGAAAATGAAATATGTTGGAGGAAACGGAAATATGCAGGAGGTTATTTGAAAAAAAAATTTCTATAATAAATGAAGCCATTAGAAAAGACTTACATCTGTATGCTCTGAACCAGGAAGTTGTCCCAATTACAGCATTAAGTGAAAAAAAAAGCAAGCTGTAAAATAACATGACTCCCATCTTGTATTCCTAATACATATGTATTTACTGTATGTTGGTGTTTGCAAGAAAAAAGTTGAACAACATCCACTGGATTGTTTTCAGCTGGTGACTCAGACGGTAAAGAATCTGTCTGCAATGTGGGAGACCTTGGTTCGATCCCTGGGTTGAGAAGATACCTTGGAGAAGGGAATGGTGACCCCCTCCAGTATTCTTGCCTGGAGAATTCCATGGACAGAGGAGCCTGGTGAACTAAAGTACAGGGGGTCGAAAAGAGTCGGACACAGTTGAGAGACTAACACTTTCACTTTCAATACAATTTGTTACAGATATGTATCACTTTATAATCAGACAAATAATATTTTTCTTTAAAAAGCCTATAAATCATACGTAGGTAGCTCCAGATTTTTAGTCCAGCCCTGCCAGTTTCTAGATGTATGGATTCTGATCAATTATTCCCTGAGTCTATTTCCCTGGTCTAATGTAAGACTCATGCCCAACCATGTTACGGTAGTAATACTAGGTGAAATATACAGTTATTCAAGGGCTCTCAAAGCTGAGAGAGGCTATATGTCCTTAGCGCTGGGCTGGGTGACCTTGATGTTTCACCATAAAATGCAGCTGCCTGTTGTTGTTAAGTCACCTTTGAGTCTTTTGTGAACCCCCATGGACTGTAGCCCACCAGGCTCCTCCGTCCATGGAATTTTCCAGGCAAGAATCCTGGAGTGGGTTGCCATTTCCTCCTCCAGGGGGTCTTCCCAACCCAGGGATTGAACCCGCGGCTCCTCCATTGACAGGTGGACTCTAACACGGCCACCACCACTGCGGCTGCTGGAGACAGCAATTTACTGGCTATAGACCTTACGGAAAACAGCTTGGGAGAATTCTGCTTCATGAACCTTTCAGTCAGTCCTGCTAAAGTCAAGGCCTAAGTGCTTACCTGCTCCCTTCTGCCTTTCATGAATCCTCTCTTCTGGACCAGGTATCAGGTGTCCCTTGCACAAGAGTAAGGCTTATTTGCATCAGGTTAGTCCCCTGCTCAAAAAAGCAACTGGTAACCTACTGCCCACCAGAAGAGGTCCAAACTCTTGCCAGCCCTCGGTGCTGTGCACTATGGACTTCGTTTTCCCCTGCTTAGTAATATATGGTTTCCTCTACTTCTCTTTCTGAGCAAACCCTCTCTGCCCTACCCCAACATCCACCATTCAGAAGGTTCGACATCCTTTCTAAAACTTCCCACCAACTCTGTGGTTTTCTGATTTCATCTATTTAAAAATAGGTAACAACAAGGAAATAAAACATAGTATTGGGTGACATGATAAAAACCCCAAGGCAGCACTGACACATGTTATTCCATAGAAATGTATATGAAAGTCAGAGGAATAAATGCATAAAACTTAAGCACAAATCTGAATATGAAATTAAATTTAGCTTCTAAATAGGTTTTCCTCTAAGTAAGGTTTATGGACCACCTGCGTCAGAATTCTCTGAAAAGGTTGTTAAAAGAAGTCTCCCAGGCCCTGTCTAGACTTACTGAATAATAAATAACCTCTGGGAGGACTTCTCTGGTGGTCCAGGGGTTATCACCCTGCACTTCCAATGTAGGGGCACAGGTTCAGTTCCTAGTTGGGCAACTAAGATCCCAAATACACATGGCCAAAAAATAAAACGAAAAAAAAAATTTTTTTTTAATTCATAGGGGTGGCATGGAAGTCATTCTGGTTTTCTGAGACTAGTTTGAGATGCACTGCCTTAGTGACCTTTCTAAGTCTTTCAATAATATTACACTTGACAAAAAGAAAGGGCTTCCCTGGTGGCTCAGATGGTAAAGAATCTGCCAGCAATGCAGAAGACTCGGGTTCGATCCCTGGGTTAGGAAGATTCCCTGGAGAAAAAAATGGCTACCCACTCTAGCATTCTTGCCTGGAGAATTCCATGGACAGAGGAGCCTGGTGGGCTACAGTCCATGGGGTCACAAAGAGTCAGACACAACAACTGAATGTCTAACACTTTCACTAACATTCTGATGAAAGGAAAAGAACCTTGATCTCCTAAGAATGTCATTTACGGTTCTTTCAAAAGCCATATTTGAATTTCTTGAACTTTTCAATATTTGGACAAAAAAGTTCCACACCCACTACTGATTTCAAATGATTTTCATTTTTTTCCCCCTTAAAGAGGTATAATGATTCAGTAAGCAGTTTCTCTGCCCCATTCTTACAAAAACAGGAATGTATGAAGGATTTATTCCAGGTTTCTCTTTTCTAACCTCATTCCATCCACCACTTCCAACTGTTCTTCCCGTTAAAGAAAATTTACCTTGTGGAACAACTTAAAAGCCAATCTTTCAAGGGCAAAACAGATTGGAAAAAAAAAAGTGGAGTCAACCATCAGAAGACTGAAGCGTGAACCCACAGGCATGAAGGCCTCCCCATATTTCTTTCCAGTGGCTGAAATTCATGCTCCCAGAGTTAAAAGACAAGGCTCCAGCAACAGGTTAAATAAAATTACAGGGTCCTTAGATGAGCAGAAGTTAACCAAGATGGCCATTAGTGATTACAGTTTTCTTTCTGCTTTTAATGAAAAGGTGCACAGTTGATTATTGGCCTAGCCATTCAAGTCTGAAATGTAATACTCCCCCAGAGGCCCACGCTAAGAGGTACCTTAGAGTGTACCTCTAAGTACCTGCGAAGACAAAACAGGCAGACAGTGTCAACTGGGGCCTAGAAGGGTTAAAAATGACTCATCACTGGCCACCTGTTACCAGATAAACCAGAGTCAAATCAAGTGAAGCAATCAAAGTGAATAATTTGTGATGGGTCTCTGAACAGTTATTTCTTATATGAGCCTGGGTTGAATCTTTGGTTCAGTTACTGCAGTACTGCTGAAACCTAAGTATAGCAAATGTATAAAAGCAAAACACCAAATCCATCAAAACTCAAATTCTTTCATCCTTAACTAAGTTTAAACTCACAAAATTTTAAAACAGTTCCTTTAAATAAGCTGGACTTCAGTTAAATAATTACTTACACAAAAGGGTAAAATCAAACAACACAGGCTATATTTTTTAAAATCAGATTTAAAAAATATTCCTCAACTAAATAGTATCCATAAACTTTTTACACAAGCCCAAGAATAGTTTTTGCCTCCTTAGAAAAAAAACAATGAGTTACAAATTTCTGAAAGTTATTTATGAGAACAAATAATTACAAGGACTAAACTGCCAACATTCGTTGGACCATAAAAAAAGCAAGGGGATTCCAGAAAAAAATCTACTTCTGCTTCATTGACTACGAGAAAGCCTTGGACTGTGTGAATCACAGCAAACTGTGGAAAATTCTTAAAGAGATGGGAACACCAGACTACATTATCTGTCTCCTGAGAAACCGAAGCAACAGTTAGAACCTTACATAGAACAACTGACTGGTTCGAAATTGGGAAAGGAGTACGAGGCTGTATATTGTCAGCCTGCTTATTTAACTTATATGCAGAGTACATCATGTGAAATGTTGGGCTGGATGAGTCATAAGCTAGAATCAAGATGGCAGGGAGAAATATCAATGATCTCAGATATGCAGATGATGCCACTCTAATGGCAGAAAGTGAAGAGGAACTAAAGAGCCAAAAAGTGAAGAGGAACTAAACAGCCTCACCTTGAAAAAGGTGAGTGAAACAGTTGACTTAAAACTCAACATTAAAAAAAACTAATCTCACGGCATCTGTTCCCATCACTTCACAGCAAATAGAAGGGAAAAAAGTGGAAGCAGTGACAGATTTTCTTTTCTTGGGCTCCAAAATCACTGTGGATGGTAACTGCTGCCATGAAATTAAAAGACACTTGCTTCTTAGAAGGAAGGCTACGACAAACCTAGACAGCATATTAAAAAGCAAAGACGTTACTTTGCCAACAAAGGTCCATATATAGCCAAAGATATGGTTTTTCCAGTGGTCATGTACAAATGTGATAGTTGGACCATAAAAAAGGCCAACGCCGAAGAATAGATGCTTTCGAATTGTGGTGCTAAAAAAGACTGTTGAGAGTCCCTTGGACTGCAAGGAGATCAAACCAGTCAATCCCAAGGGAAATCAACCTGAATATTCACTGGAAGGATTATTGCTAAAGCTGAAGCTCCAATACTTTGGTACCTGATGTGAAGAGCCAGCTCATTGGGAAAAACCTTGATGCCGTGAAAAATTGAAGGCAGAAGGCGAAGAGAGTTGCAGAGGATGAGATGGTTAGATAGCATCACCAACTTAGTGGACATGAACTTGAGCAAACTCTGGGAAACGGTAGAGGACAGGGAAGCCTGGCATGCTGCAATCCACGGGGCTGCAAAAAGTCAGAGACAACTGAGTGACTGAGCACCACCAGCAAGGTAATGTTACAATATTGGAATCAATGATGACATACTCCTTCCTAAAGAAGTTCTGGAGGAACTGAGAATTTTTTATTCTTTGTTGCCACAGCAGTCTTCCCACCTCTAATTAAAATCTGGCATCTATTTTTTTTTAATTGAGGTATAGCTGAAGTATAATATGTTAGTGGCAGGTCCAATAATAAAAAAGGTCTGGCCTTTTATAATTAGATGTGATGTAATTATTTCAACAAGTCAAAGAACAGCTGATATTTAACTTTTATATTAAATTTAAATTAAACTAAAATTAAATTTAATTTTAACTTTAATATTAAAATTAAAATGTTTAAATTAAAATATTAATACTCTAAAATATTCTGAATAAAAATGGTCATGAAATGGCATCATAACTTCACCATAGCTTATGAATGGGAGATATATGAGACTCTAAAAAAGTGGATAAAGTTGGATGGCACAGAAAATTTTCAAACTACTGATACATTTCCAATAATATAATATATATATACTCATCTGTAACATCTCTCCTTATCCAATGATTATATATAATATAAATATCTCCCTCATATAATGTATTATACAGCATATATATATCGGAGAAGGCAATGGCACCCCACTCCAGTACTCTTGCCTGGAAAATCCCATGGATGGAG
>SJYA01011838.1:0-12117 GCA_006410615.1 Neotragus moschatus
GGATGACCCGAAGGGTTGGAATGGGGAGAGAGGTGGGGAAGGGGGTTCAGGATGGGAAACACATGTACCCCCATGGCTGGTTCATGTCAATGTATGGCAAAAACCACTAAAATATTGTAAAGTAATTAGCCTCCAATTAAATAAAATTTTTAAATAATAAAATTTTTTTAAAACCCACCACAGTTCACAAGCATTAGTTCTTCAGTGCTCAGCCTTCTTTATGATCCAACTCTCACACTCATACATGACTACTGGAAAAACCATAGCTTTGACTATACATACANATGTATGGCAAAAACCACTAAAATATTGTAAAGTAATTAGCCTCCAATTAAATAAAATTTTTAAATAATAAAATTTTTTTAAAACCCACCACAGTTCACAAGCATTAGTTCTTCAGTGCTCAGCCTTCTTTATGATCCAACTCTCACACTCATACATGACTACTGGAAAAACCATAGCTTTGACTATACATACAGATCTTGGTTGGCAAAGTGATGTCTCTGCTTTTTAATAGGCTGTCTAGGTTTGTCATAGCTTTTCTTCTGAGGAGCAAGTGTCTTTTAATCTCATGGCTGCAGTCACCATCTGCAGTGGTTCTGGAACCCAAGAAAATAAAGTCTGTCACTATTTTCATTGTTTCCCTGTCTATTTGCCATGTTGAGTTTTAAATCAGCTTTTCCACTCTCCTCTCTCGCCTTTAGCCAGAGGCTCTATAGTTCCTCTTCACTTTCTGGTGTAAGGGTGATGGTATCTCGGTATCTGAAGTTATTGACATTTCTCCCAGCAATCTTGATTCCACGTTGTGTTTCATCCAGTGCACATTTCTCATGATGTACTCTGCATATAAGTTAAATAAACAGGGTGACGATATACAGCCTTTACATACTCCTTTCCCAATTTGGAACCATCCATTGTTCCATGTCCAGTTCTAACTGTTGCTTCTTGACATGAATACAGGTTTTGCAGGAGGCAGATCAGGTGGTCTGGTATTCCCATCTCTTTAAGAATATTCTACAGTTGGTGTGATCCACTCAAAGACTTAAGGTTAGTCAATGAACAGAAGTAGATGTTCTTCTGGAATACTCTTGCTTTTTCTATGATCCAGCAGATGTTCACAATTTGATCTCTGGTTCCTCTGCCTTTTCTAAATCCAGCTTGTACATCTGGAATTTCTCAGTTCACATACTGTTGAAGCCTGGCTTGGAGAATTTTGAGCATTATTTTGCTAGCATGTGAATTGAGTGCAATTATGCAGTAGTTTGAACATTCTTTGGCATTGCCCTTCTTTAGGATTGGAATAAAAACTGACCTTTTCCAGTCCTGTGGCCACTGCTGAGCTTTCCAAATTTGCTTGCAACATGAATGCAGCAGTTGGGGGAAGGTTTCTTAATGCCAAAGGAGATATTGAGAAAGCAAGAAGAGCTTAAGTTATAGCTGGTCAGAGATTGGGCCAGAATTACTGAGTCATCCTTACATCACTAGCCTATCTTCTTTGGCCAGCCACCTTACTCTGCTCTGACCACAGCCCAACACCTCTCCTGAGTACAACCCAACCCTCACTCCACCTGACCTTCAGCCTGCCTTCAGATGTATCACCTTATCTCAGCCACAAACAGTCTTGTCTTTGAATGTACATCTTATTTCTTTACCCAGACTGTGAACTTTCTTGGGCAAGACACCAATGTCTCCTCAGAGATTGAATATACAAATGGACAATGGCCAGACCATATATGACAATAGAACTCTAATCTACAGTCTGTAGCAACCAGCCTAGTAAGCCAAACTCCTATAGCAATCATCCCAGAAGGGTCAGGGATAAGTCAGTTACTTCCAGCTTCATTATTTGTTGCATATGCTTCCAACTCAAGACCAACTAGAAAAGGGCAAGTATGTTCCCCAAACCAATCATACAAGATGCTTAGCTTCTTGTCTGGACCCCTCCAGGGTCCTCATGCAAACAACCTCCAATTATAGCATACCTGAAACTTTCCCTTTCTTTTTCTGGCTGTAATTCTTCCCAGTCTCTGCCTGCCTTTGAGTCCCTGATAAGTGCAAGTGATGGTGACTGACTCCCTTGCTAGAGCAGGCTCTGAATAAATGGCTTCTCTTTATTCTCATTTGGGTGATTTGAGGTAATTGACAAGATGGCATCAGTCAGGCTCTCTTGCCCCACACTTTCATGTGCTCTTGCCCCATGTTCTGTAAACAATGACTTTGCAGGGTTTTGTAACAGCTGAGATCACTCATAGCACTGTGCATGCATGTCACAAAGTACTCACTTGGTCACAGGCAACTTTGTGCAGTACACCTATATGAACTTCACCATGAACACCTTGGTTGTTGCTCTATTGGGGCTACACTGGAGCAGCCTCATGGTTATGTTGTATGAGGTTCTGTTATGTCTATGTCATGGCTACATTATGGTTATGTCATGGCTGCAATGTCAGCTAGGAGAGAGGCTGTGTTATGGCTGCCATACCAGCCAGGAAAGAATAAACATGTCTGCAGTTCCTACAGCTCCTCAAGTCTCCTTTCAGCCTCTTAGCTCACGCCTTGCCTACTCTGGGTTCAGAAACAGTGAAGACAGTGTGAAGAACGAGACAACTGGCCTCACAAACAGGATCAGCAATACAGGTGGTATATTATTTCCAGTTTTCCTGGAGGTCCCAATGAGATACAGTCTGTACTACCCATCACTACAGATCCCAGCCTTTGGCCAGATGCATTATCTATAGATAATAATATATGAGCCCCTTGTGACTTGCTGCTCATGGCTTGTCAAATCCAAACCAACATGATAAATCAGTGCTAGGTTTGAACTCTGCAGTCCAAGCTTCTAGAAGACCAGAGCCCTGCAGCTTTCCAGGGCTTCTTCCTGCCTCCCCAAGACTCCAGCATCCCCAGCCAAGGCCCCACGTGATGAGAGGACTCCTGCCACCCCTGCTAGTCCAGGGGTCCCCATTATGGTAGCCCTAGAGGCCCGCAGACCCTGCAGCCCTTTCATCCAGGAGCTCTCAGGCACCACATCCTGGAGTAACCCCCAGCCACCTCATCCCAGCCCCCGATGGAGGGAGATAAGTTTCTGGACCTCCCTTGGATGTTTTCATCAGGAGAGGGGGTGGCCACAGGTGATGAGGACCTCCATCCCATAGCCCTGGTTCAATGTCAATTTTTTGAAGGTATTCTGAAGCTGCCCAGCCAAGACAAGGAGAAGCTGGGGGCTCATTGGCTGCCCTGCCCCACACCCAGGGGAACCAGTTGGATCATCCCTTTGGGAGTAGGACAGAATCCAACAAGAGTTTGTCATGGTCTTTTGAATGGACCCTCCCCATGGGGCCTCAGGTCCAGACTCCTCACCCCCTCCTCTATCACTGAAGCCACTGAGGCTGCTAAGGCTGCTGAGGCTGGAGATTGGGCTGTGTACATCAGAGAGGTAGGCATGTCCCAGCCTGTACACGGAGCCCTGTCAGCTTCAGAAGCCCTGCTTCCCAGGTGCAGATAGATGATCCATGAGTCTCACCAACCCCAAAGGCGAGCCCCAACTGTCCCCCTTGAGCCCTTGCCAACAGCAGGGGACCCACTCAAACCAGCCTTGCTACAGGCAGAGGAGACATAGGAGGAATGGGAGTCCTTGGCTGGACAGGAATCCCTGCTCCCTCTACCCACCAGGGAGGCCGCCCTGACCATCCTGGACCAGTCCTGGAGTAGCAGCAGCCAGCATCCCCTGATCAGCCTTTTGTCCTCTTTGCTGACACCTCTGACCCCAGGCAGGCACTGTCTGCCAAGGAGAACACCGTGACCCTGACCTGGGCTGAGACCACCCAACCCAGAACAGAAGTTCAAGACCCCTGTCAGGCATCCCCTGAGCCTACAGGCCCTGAGAACAGCTCCCAGCAGCTAGAGGACCTTCTGGCATAACCACCACTCAGGCACAGCAGGGAGCCAAACTTGAGCTGAAGGATGCCCAAACCTGCATTGCCTGCTCTGAGGCTTCTCCAGTGGTGCTGGTGGTAAAGAATCTGCCTCCTATTTCAAGAGATGCAAGAGATGATGGTTTGATCCCTGGGTCAGGAAGATCATCTAGAGTAGGACATGGCAACTCATTCCAGTATGCCTGGAAAATTCCATGGAAAGAAGAGATTGGCAGGCTAAAGCCCATGGGGCTGGAAAGAGTTGGACACAATTAAGTGACTGAACACATCCTTTGTACTCAGTTCAGTTCAGTCATTCAGTCGTGTCCAACTCTTTGTGATCCCATGGACTGCAGAACTCCAGGCATTCCTGTCCATCACCAACTTCCGGAGCTTATTCAAACTCATGTCCATCGAGTCAGTGATACCATCCAACCATCTCATCCTCTGTCATACCCTTCTCCTCCTGCCTTCAATCTTTCCCAGCATCAAGGTCTTCTCAAATAAGTCAGTTCCTTGCATCGGGTGGCCAAAGTATTAGAGTTTCAGCTTCTCCATCAGTCCTTCTGATGAATATTCAGGACTGATTTCCTTTAGGATTAACTGTTTGGGTCTCCTTGCACTCCAAGGGACTCTCAAGAGTCTTCTCCAACACCACAGTTCAAAAGCATCAATTCTTCAGTGCTCAGCTTTCTTTATAGTCCAACTCTCATATCCATATATGACTACTGGAAAAACCATAGCCTTGACTAGACGGACCTTTGTGGGCAAAGTAATGTCTCTGCTTTTCAATATGCTATCTAGGTTGGTCATAGCTTTTCTTCCAAGGAGCAAGCGTCTTTTAATTTCATGGCTGCAGGCACATCTGCAGTGATTTTGGAGCCCAAGAGAATAAAGTCTGTCACTGTTTCCATTGTTTCCCTATTTGCCATGGAGTGACAATACCAGATGCCATGATCTAAGTTTTTTGAATATTGAGTTTTAAGCCAACTTTTTCACTCTCTCTTTCACTTTCATCAAGAGGTTCTTAAGTTATTCTTCACTTTCAGCCATAAGGGTGGGTGGTATCATCTGCATATCTGAGGTAATTGATATTTCTCCTGCAATCTTGATTCCAGCTTGTGCTTCATCCAGCCTGGCATTTCACATGATATACTCTGCATATAAGTTAAATAATCAGGGTGACAATATATAGCCTTGACTTACTCCTTTCCCAATTTGGAACCAGTCTGTTGTTCCATGTCTGGTTGTAATTGTTGCTTCTTAACTTGCATACAGATTTCTCAGGAGGCAGGTCGGTCAGGTGGTCTGGTATTCCCATCTCTTTAAGGATTTTCCACAGTTTATTGTGATCCACACAGTCAAAGGCTTTGGAATAGTCAATAAAGCAGAAGTATATGTTTTTCTGGAACTCTCTTACCTTTTTGATGATCCAGCAGATGTTGGTAGTTTGATCTCTGGTTCCTCTGCATTCTCTAAATCCAGCTTGAACATCCAGAAGTTCATGGTTCACATACAGTTGAAGCCTGGCTTGGAGAATTTTGAGTATTATTTTGCTAGCGTGTGAGATGAGCACAATTGTGCGGTAGTTTGAACATTCTTTGGCATTCCCTTTCTTTGGGATTAGAATGAAAACTGAACTTTTCCAGTCCTGTGGCCACTGCTGAGCTTTCCATATTTGCTAGCATATTGAGTGCAGCACTTTCACAGCATCATCTTTTAGAATTTGAAATAGCTCAACTCAAATTCCATCACCTCCATTAGCTTTGTTCGTAGTGATGCTTCCTAAGGTCAACTTGACTTTGCACTCCAGGATGTCTGGCTCTAGGTGAGTGATCACATGATTGTGCTTATCTGGATCATGAAGATCTCTTTTGTATAGTTCTGTGTATTCTTGCCACCTCTTCTTAATATCTTCTGTTTCTGTTATGTCCATACCACTTCTGTTCTTTATTGCGCCCATCTTTGCATGAAATGTTACCTTTGTTTCCTTAATTTTCTTGAAAAGATCTCTAGTCTTTTGTTTTCTATTGTTTTCCTCTATTTCTTTGAACTGACCGCTGAGGAAGGCTTTCTTATCTCTCCTTGCTATTCTTTGGAACTCTGCATTCAGATGCTTATATCTTTCTTTTTCTCCTTTGCTTTTCTCTTCTCTTCACAGCTATTTGTAAGGCCTCCTCAGACAACCATCCTGCCTTTTTGCATTTCTTTTTCTTGAGGGTGGTTTTAATCACTGGCTCCTGTACAATGTCATGAATTTCTGTCCATAGTTCTTCAGACACTCTGTCTATCAGATCTAATCCCTTGAATCTACTTGTCACTTCCACTGTATAATCATAAGAGATTTGATTCAGGATATAACTGGATGGTCTAGTGGTTTTCGCTACTTTCTTCAATTTAAGTTTGAAATTGGCAATAAGGAGTTCATGATCTGAGCCACAGTCAGCTCCCAATATTGTTTTTGCTGACTGTATAGAGCTTATCCATCTTTGGCTGCAAAGAATATAATCAATCTGATTTTGGTATTGACCATCTGGTGATGTCCATGTGTAGGGTCATCTCTTGTGTTGTTGGAAGAGGATATTTGCTATGACTAGTGTGTTCTCTTGGCAAAACTCTGTTAGCCTTTGCCCTGCTTCATTTTGTAGTTCAAGACCAAATTTGCCTGTTACTCCAGGTATCTCTTGACTTCATACTTTTGCATTCCAGGCCCCTATGATGAAAACAACATCTTTTTTGGATCTTAGTTCTAAAGGTTTTGTAGGTCTTCGTAGAACAATTCAATTTCAGTTTCTTAAGCATTACTGGTTGAGGATTACTGTGATATTAAATGGTTTGCCTTGCAAATGAACAGAGATCATTCTGTCAGTTTTGAAACTGCACCCAAGTACTGAATTTCAGACTATGAGGGCTACTCCATGTCTTCTAAGGGATTCTTTCCCACAGTAGTAGATATAGTGGTCATCTGAATTAAATTCACCCACTCCAGTTCATTTCAGTTCACTGATTCCTAAAATGTCTATGTTCACTCTTGCCATCTCCTGTTTAACCACTTCTAATTTACCTTGATTCATGGAGCTAACATTCCAGGTTCCTATGCAATACTGCTCTTTACAGCATTGGACTTTACTTCCGTCACCATTCACATCCACAACTGGGTATTGTTTTCACTTTGCCTCTATCTCTTCATTTTTTCTGGTGTTATTTCTCCACTCTTCTCCAATAGCATGTTGGGTACCTACCAACCTGGGGAGTTCATCTTTCAATGTCCTATCGTCTTGCCTTTTCACACTGTTCATAGGGTTCTCAAGGTAGGAATACTAAAGTGGTTTGCCATTCCCTTCTCTAGTGGACCATGTTTGAGCAAACTCTGGGAGATAGTGAAGGACAGGGAAACCTGGAGGCCTGAAGCCCATGGGGTGGCAAAGAGTCAGATACAACAGCAACTGAACATAAACAACAAGGGACACATGACCTAGGGCCAATTCCTCTGGGAACAAGCATGACCCACCTCAGACTGTAACAACCTCTGGTGGGTCTCTACTGCCTAAGGCACTCCCCAGTACATCTCAACTGAGGCTGCTATACCACTTCTTCTCCCCAGCCTAACTGAGCAAATGAGCCCTAATAAACCTTGGTCTATGCCCTTTCTTGTCTGGGTAGGGAACAAACACCAGAGGGTGACCTACAAGCAGAGGTTGGACAAAACCAAAGTAGAACACTTCTCTGTAACCAAAGAAGAGGAGGGTAATTAGCTCCTGCAACCACAGGTGCTACAGATGAAATTCCCACAATTAACCTGAGACTCTGGAGAGAAGGGACAATTGTGGACTTTGGGAGCAAATGCAAGCTAAAGTAAGGCAAGGTCTGAATTTGAGCTGACCCCACACTGCCCACAACAGGTCCAGAGACATTCCTAGAGATATTGGAGGACTTTCTGAGTAGGCAGAGTGACTGGAGCACACCGTGTGGAGAGGAAAATAGAGGAATCACAAGGACATTCTTCTGACTACCACTTTATATAGTTTTCCATTTTTCTTCCTTTTTTATATTGTTCTAATGTTGTTCTTTATTATTTCTTTAATTTTTATCTTTTATAATTACCTTTTCCTTTTTTGTACACCTCATTTTTAAATAAACTCATTTTATTTCTTCCGGTTTTGACTGTACTGCTTAGTTACAAAGCATTTTTAATCATGTTCTTGATTTTGTATTTATGTTAGTCTAGTTTTTAGTACTCTATTTCACTTAGGGGTTTGTTTATTGGTTTGATTGCTCTCCTCTCTTGAGACTCCTGTTTTTATCCTTTTTTCCTCTTTTCTCTCTTTTCCTTTCTCTTTGTAAATGTGCAAGTCTGTTTGCATGTTCTTGGCTGTTGACCATTGTTTCACCATTAATCTTGAAGTTTTGTCTTCTATACTGTGTGCCTGTGAAGTCTTGGTGATGCAAGAAGGGGTTGGCTTAACCCTTGAGGTCAGAGAAATGAGTCCAAGACTTTGAACTACCAGAGAACTCCCAACCCCATGGAATATTACTCTGCAAGAACTCTTCCAAAGGCCTCCAACTCAACACCAAGATCAAGCACCACTCAAAGATCAGCAAACTCCAGTGCCAGATGCCTCTCACCAAATGTTTAGCAAAATAGGAGAACACAACCCTTCCCACTAGCAGAAAGGCTGCCCAAAGCCATACCAAGCCCATAGTCACCCCAAAACACTTCTGGATATGGCACTGCCCTTAAGAGAGACAAGATCCTGCCTCATCCACCACAATACAGGAACAAGTCCTCCCAACCAGGAAACCTTCACAAGGCACTGGTCAAAACCCAACCATGTGGGACAAACTCCATATTTAACAGGAAATACAACCTTCCAGCCTGCAGAAAGGTGATCCCAAACACAGTAAATTAAACAAAATTGAAAGACAGAAAAATATGCAACAGATGAAGGAACATGATAAAAACCAACAAGACCAAACAAATGAAGAGGAAATAAGCAATCTACCTGAACAAGAATTCAGAGTAATTATATAAAAGAGGACCCAAATTTGGGGAATAAAATGGAGGCACAGATAATTAGACTGGAGGCTTGGATTGAGAAGATACAAGGATACTTAACAAGGATCCAGAAGAATTAAAGAATCGACAATCACCAATGAATAACACAATAAATGAGATTAAAAATACACTAGAGGGAACCAATAGCAGAATAACTAAGGCAGAAGAATGGATAAGCAAGCTGGAATGGTGGACAAAACTGAAGCAGAGCAGAATAACAAAAAAATAATAAAATGAAATGAGGACAATCTTAGAGACCTCTGGGACAACATTAAGTGCACCAACGTTCAAATAATAGGATCTCGGAAGAAGGAAGACAAATGGTATGAGAAAATATATGAGGAGATTATACTCAAAAACTTCCCTAACATGGGAAAGGAAATAGCCACTCAAGTCTGCTGTTGCTGCTGCTGCTGCTGCTAAGTCACTTCAGTCATGTACGACTGTGTGACCCCATAGATGGAAGCCAAGCAGGCTGCCCCGTCCCTGGGATTCTCCAGGCAAGAACATTGGAGTGGATTGCCATTTCCTTCTCCAGTGCATGAAAGTGAAAAGTGAAAGTGAAGTCGCTCAGTCGTGTCCAACTCTTTGTGACCCCATGGACTGCAGCCCACCAGACTCCTCCATCCATGGGATTTTCCAGGCAAGAGTACTGGAGTGGGGTGCTATTGCCTTCTCTGCCACCCAAGTCAGGGAAGCCCAAAAAGTCCCATATAGGATAGATCCAAGGAGAAACATGCCAAGACACATACTGATCAAACTAACAAAGATTAAACACAAAAACAAGCATTAAAAACAGCAAGGGAACAGCAACAAATAACATACAAGGTGATACCCATAAGGCTAATAGCTGACCTTTCAACAGAAACTCTGCAGCTCAGAAGGGAGTGGCAGGATATCCTTAAAATGATGAAAGGAAAAAAACTAAAATCAAGATTACTCATTCCAGAAAAGATCTCATTCAGATTTGAAGGAGAAATCAAAAGCTTCCCAGACAAGCAAAAATTAAGAGAATTCGGCACCACCAAAGGAACTTTACAACAAATGCTAAAGGAATATCTCTAGACAGGAAACATTAGAGAAAGAAAAGGCTTATAAAACCAAATCCAAAACAACAAAATAAATGATAACAAGACCATACATACCAATGATTACTTTGTGTGTAAATGTATTAATGCTCCAATTAAAAGAATGAGATTGGCTGAATGGATACAAAAGCAAGATCTCTATAATGCTGTCTATAAGAGATCCATCTCAGACCTAGGGACACATATAGACTGAAAATGAGGGGCTGGAAAAAGATATTGCATGCAAATGGAAATCAAAAGAAAGAGGAAGTAGCAATACTCACTTCAGATAAAATAGACTTTGAAATAAAGAAAATTACAAGAGACAAGGAAGGACATTACATAATGATCAAGGGATTAATCTAAGAAGATATAATAAGTCTAAATATATATGCACCCAACATAGGAGCACCTCAATACATAAGGCTAATACTAATGACTATTAAAGGGGAAATTGACAGTAACACAATAATAGTGGGGGACTTTAACACTTCCTCACACCAATAGACAGATCATCCAGACAGAAAATTAATAGGGAGAAATGAGTTTTGAATGATACATTGGACCATTTGGACCTAATTGATATCTATCTGGCATTTCATCCAAAAACAGTAGACTTCATTTTTTCTAAAGTGCACATGGAATATTCTCCAGGATAGATCACATCTTGGGTCACAAACCAAGCCTTGGTAACTTTTAAAAGACTGAAATTATTTCAAGCATCTTTTCTGACCACAGTGCTATAAGAGTAGATATCAATTAAAGGAAAAAAATATATAAAAACCACAAACACATGGAGGCTTCTCACACACAATATGCTTCTAAATAACCAAGAAGTCACTGAAGAAATCAAAGAGGAAATTTAAAAAACACCTATAAATAAATGACAATGAAAACACAACAATTCAAAACCTATGGGATGCAGTAAAAGAAGTGCTAAGAAGGAAGTTTATAGCAATACAAGTCTACCTCAAGAAACAAGAGAGACATCAAATAAACGACCTAACTTTACATCTAAAGCAACTAGAAACAGAAGAGCACAAAAACCCAAAGTTAGTAGACAAAAATAAATCATACAGATCAAAGAAGAAATAAATGAAAAAGAAAAGGGGATAAGAGCAAAGATCAATAAAACTAACAGCTAGTTCTTTGAGAAGACAAAATTGACAAACTATTGGCCAGATGCATCAAGAAAAAGAGGGAAAAGACTCAAATCAATAAAATTAGAAATGAAAAAGAAATCACAACAGACAACACAGAAATACAAAGGATCATAAGCAATTGCTGCAATATATGACAATAAAATGGACAACCTGGAAGAAATGGACAAGTTTTTGGAAAAGTATAACCTTCCAAACCTGAACCAGGAAGAAATTTTTAAAAATATATGAACAGATGAGTCACAAGCACAGAAATGGAAACTATAATCAAAAATCTTCCAAAAAACAAAAGCCCATGGCCAGATGACTTCACAGGTGAGTTCTTCCACACTTTTCCAGAAAATTGCAAGATAAGAAAACTCCAAAACTCATTCTACAAGGCCACCATCATCCTGATACCAAAACCAGACAAAGATTCCACAAAAAAGGAAAATTACAAATTAATATAATGGATGAATATACATGTAAAAATCCTTAACAAAATGCTAAAAGACAGAATCCAACAACACAATTTAAAAGATCAAGTGGGCTTTACCCCAGAGATGCAAGGATTCTTCAATATACACAAATGAATCAATGTGATCTACCACATGAACAAAATGAAAGATAAAAATCATATGATCACCTCCAGCTACGACAAACCTAGACAGCATATTAAAAAGCAAAGACATCACTTTGCCAACCAAGGTCCATATAGTCAAAGCTATGGTTTTTCCAGTAGGCATGTATGGATGTGAGAGTTGTACCATAAAGAAGGCTGAGAATGGAAGAATTGATGCTTTTGAACTGTGGTGTTGGAGAAGACTCTTGAGAGTCCCTTGGCCTGCAAGGAGATCAAACCAGTCAATCCCTAAGGAAATCAATCGTAAATATTCACTGGAGGGACTAATGCTGAGGCTGAAACTCCAATCATTCGGCCC
>SJYA01011840.1:0-12077 GCA_006410615.1 Neotragus moschatus
GCCATCTGGGAGCAAGCTCTGGGAGTTGGTGATGGACAGGGAAGCCTGGTGTGCTGCAGTCCATAGGTTCGCAAAGATTTGTTGAAGACTGAGGGACTAAACTGAGCTATATATAGCATTTATCTATCAATAACAAAGAAATTATTCTTAGCAGATGCACCCTGTCTTATGAGATATATGGGCATTTCCATATATTTCACTTAAGGAGGTGAATCAATTTAAGAAAGTAGAAAAAAGTTAATGAAGCAAGTTGCTGAAATTTTATAGAGGTTTAAATCAGAGAAANAAAGATTTGTTGAAGACTGAGGGACTAAACTGAGCTATATATAGCATTTATCTATCAATAACAAAGAAATTATTCTTAGCAGATGCACCCTGTCTTATGAGATATATGGGCATTTCCATATATTTCACTTAAGGAGGTGAATCAATTTAAGAAAGTAGAAAAAAGTTAATGAAGCAAGTTGCTGAAATTTTATAGAGGTTTAAATCAGAGAAATGGAAATAGCGAAAATCAGCAGAAGGAGCAAGTGCCATTTTCACAATCTGATCAAAGAATCATAATATGTGACCCTGAGCCTTTAACCCTGGTATCATGTGCAACTTTTAGAATAGATTTAGAATGAAAGGACCATGAGGAATAAGAGATGTGGAAAGTAGTTCAAAATATGCAAAAGTGTGATGTATTTGCACCACATATGAAGAAGAACATTCCTTTTCATTTTTGTTTAAGGCAAGGATTTACAAGTGAAGAATATTTGAGTGATGGCTCAATTCCTTCAGTAAAAAAAATATTGGAAAAAAACATAAGATGACTGACACAGATTTCACCACACAAAATTTTAAATTCTCAGAAATTCTGCACAAATAATTGTATACATAATGACATATCTAACAGCTAACAACAATCTCTATCATAAAAGTCCAATTCTTAGTTTGAAAGCATATAATAATTTAAAAGAAAAACAGGAGCAAAAACATGCTGAATTTCCTATATGAGTGCAAGGAACTCAGCCGGTCAGTATTAAAAGGAGGCAGTATGGGCTAATGATTCTACCAGATCAAACTGGTCAATCCAAAGGAAATCAGTTGTGAATATTCATTGGAAAGACTGATACTGAAGCTGGGTCTCCACTATTTTGGCTACCTGATGTAAAGAGCTGGCTCACTGGAAAAGACCCCTATGCTGGGATAGATTGAAGGCAAGAGAAGGGAGCAACAGAGGATGAGATGGTTGGATGGCATCACCGACTCGATGGACATAAGTCTGAGGAAGCTCTGGGAGCTGGTGATGGACAGCGAAGCCTGGCGTGCTACAGTTCATGTGGTCGCAAAGAGTCAGTCACAAATGAGCACCTGAACTGAACTGAATGATTCTACATATATATTTAAAATTATAGGAAATGAAATAATTGCAAGGTAAGCTCTTTGGCATATAATTTTGATGTAATAATCTTTTTTTACTTGAATATTAAGAGGGTGGAGACACTGAAATGTATGCCTCATCAAGGGCTGTTGCAGGGTAAATGTTTGCAGCATTCTAGGTCTGGATCTTACTCATCATAGTTAAATATGCTTCCGCTAGAAAAACATGCTACATCACTGTACATCCCTCCACAGCTAATACCCTTTAACTCGACCAGTTGATGACAAACGTACTTGGATTTAGGTTCTACTTTGACTGAAAATTTATATTGTAAGTTTACAATATAAACCTACTATCTTACAAACTGTTGGAAGACATCAAACTTGCTTGCTCAGATGATTAAGGCTTTACTGTTTGTAAAGCTTGCCTGAGGGAGCATTCCCAGCGGTTTGAATTTTTAAACCGCCTATTTCCCCCGTGGTTTTAGATCTTACCCTATTGAGCTATTAGGCTCAGTCTCAGGTCCTTGTGGAGTTTATTGATGAGAATACTGGAACTGGTTTGAAAACCAGTTCTCAAATATTTTCATGTGCAGGTTGCTGTAAGCTGATGACCAAGGAAACTTTTTCCATAGTAATTAAACCTATTTTGTTTTCTCAGAACTCTTTTCATGCAGTAGCTTTCACATTCAATAAGATGGTCTTATTTTTTGGATGATTTTTTTCTACTTATTTGCTCTACTATAATAAATGCATTACCATTATGAAATGTGGTTGTTTGCTACGGGTTAAATGTTACCTGGTCATAGTTTTTGGCTTTCATGATAAATTGCTGAATATATTTATATTTTATTGCTATTTTCTTGGAGTTTTTAAAATAATATGAAAATTAGAGATTAGTCTTTGGTTTTTCTTATACCACTGCTATTGTAGAAGGCTGTTGGCTTTTGGTATCATGATTGAAATAGTTTTAGAAAATTCACTGGAACACTTATTTTCATGTGCCTTCAGATAATTTTTTATATATTTCAAACAGGTTTTGTGAGATTTCAAAGAATACATTTGAATCAGTTCTAATGAGGTGGATGAAACTGGAGCCAACTATACAGAGTGAAGTAAGCCAGAAAGAAAAACACCAATACAGTATACTAACACATATATATGGAATTCAGGAAGATGGTAATGATAACCCTGTATGCGAGATAGCAAAAGAGACACGAGATGTATAGAACACACTTTTGGACTCTGTGGGAGAGGGAGAGAGTGGGGTGATTTGGGAGAATGGCATTGAAACATGTATAATATCATGTAAGAAACAAATAATCAGTCTAGGTTCGATACAGGATACAGGATGCTTGGGACTGGTACACTGGGATGACCCAGAGAAATGATATGGGGAGGGTGGTGGGAAGGGGGTTCAGGATTGGGAATTCATGTATGCCCGTGGCAGATTCATGTTAATGTATGGCAAAACCAATACAGCATTGTAAAGTAAAAAAATAAATAAATTAAAAAAAATTAAAGACCAAAAAAAAAAAAGAGTATAAAAAAACAAAATTAGCAATTTTGAAATATTTTCTGGGAGGTAAAGTTGATTGATGACTCAGTGTCTTATTTCATGATTGTCCATTGTCCATTCTAATCAAGTGAGTAGAAAATACCGTGTCATTAACATAGCTTACAGAAATTATGCACAGTCATGCCTTTTAAATTAGTATATTAAAACAATAATTTAAATTAAATAAATAATAATATTAATTGATTATAAATCAATATAATTTAAAAAAATGAGTAATAATTTAAATAAATAATTATTTATTATAAAGGTATTTAACAATAAGGTACAAATTAATTCAAAGGCATCTGAGAAAACTAAGCCTGAGTGACCAGGATCAAGGTAGTTAAACAAATGAGATCTTCTTTGGGTGCAAAATTAGTTTTCATGTGAAGCATTTCTAGCTAGTGGTTGCAACACAGGAGAAGATGATGGCATTAGGAGATCCCAAACTGACAGACAAGAGAGAAGAGACCATTAAGCAAAAGCATTGGTGATTTTTTTTCTCAGTGATAAAATAAATATATTTCGTTTCACTATTTTTGTCTTTTTTAGATTTTATTTTCTCTTTTTTGTTTTTTTAAATTTATTTTTTATTTATTTATTTATTTATTTATTTTACTTTACAATACTGTATTGGTTTTGCCATACATTGACATGAATTCACCATGGGTGTACACATGTTCCCAATCCTGAACCCCCTCCCCTCTCCCTCCCCATATCATCTCTCTGGGTCATCCTCGTTCACCAGCCCCAAGCATCCTGTATCTTGTATCGAACCTAGACTGGTGATTCATTTCTTACATGATAGTATACAAGTTTCAATGCCATTCTCTCAAATCATCCCACCCTCTCCCTCTCCCACTGAATCCAAAAGTCTGTTCTATACATCTGTGTCTCTTTTGCTGTCTCTCATACAGGGTTATCATTACCATCTTTCTGAATTCCATATATATGTGTTAGTATACTGTATTGGTGTTTTTCTTTCTGGCTTACTTCACTCTGTATGATCGGCTCCAGTTTCATCCGTCTCATTAGAACAGATTCAAATGTATTCTTTTTAATAGTTGAGTAATATTCCATTGTGTATATGTACCACAGCTTTCTTATCCATTCATCTGCTGATGGACATCTAGGTTGCTTCCATGTCCTGGCTATTTTAAACAGTGCTGCGATGAACATTGGGGTACACGTGTCCCTTTCAATTCTGGTTTCCTCAGTGTGTATGCCAGCAGTGGGATTGCTCTCTTTTAAAAAATTAATTTCTTTTTAATTGAAAGATACTTGCTTTACAATATTTTGTTAGCTTCATATAACATGAATTCATATAACATGAATCAGCCATAGGTACAGGTATCTCCCCTCTCTTGCACCTCCCTTCCACCTCCCACCCCATCCCACACCTCTAAGTTATCACAAAGCACCAGATTTGAGCTCCCTGCATCATACAGTAAATTTCCACTGGCTATTCTAATTTTACATCAGGTAATGTATATGTTAATGCTACTGGCTCTATTCATCTCACCCTCTCCATCCCCTGATGAGTCCACAAGTCTTTTCTCTATGTCTGTCTCCATTGCTGCCCTGCAAACAGGTTCATCAGTACCATCTTTCTAGATTCCATACATATGCGTTAATAAATTATATTTGTCTTTCCCTTTCTGGCTTCTTTTACTCTCTGTAATAGGCTCTAGGTTTAGCCAGCTTATTAGACCTGAGTCAAATGTATTCCTTTTTATGGCCGAGTACTATTCTATCATATATATGTACCACAACTTCTTTATCCAAAGAATATTCAACCCTCATGGGCTTTAGTTTCTCTGTCTGTGATATTAACCTAGATCAAGGTCGGACTCAGAAGGGTGACAAGAGGATTAAATGGAATAAAATGGCAAAGCTTCTGCATAAGGAATGTAGGTGACAAGTCTTAAATCAGTTGTTGTTACATACAAGAGTAATTTTTGTAATGCTCCAGCTTTTTATTCCCACATTATTAAGCCAATTTTTCTCCATATGCACAGTCCTCTGTTAGGTTTAAATCATAAAGCTCAGTATCCCCCAGGAAGAAAGAGGATGTATAATGTGGAGCAGAATTTCTCAACCTTGGCACCACTGATGTTTGGTTTGGGTCATTCCTTGCTATAGGGGCTGTCTTGTACATTGTAGGATGTTTAGCCATATCCCTGGATATGGATGCCAGTAGCATCACCAGCCAAGTTACAAGGACTAAAACTGTCTTCATATACCCCAAGGGGCCAAATCACCCCCACTTGAGAACCACAGGAATACGTCTTCCAAACAGAAAGAGAACATATGAAAATTTTCCATGTGCAAAATCCCCATGGGAGTGAGCTAAAGCAGGGGTCCCCAAGCTCCAGGATCCAATGCCTGATGATCTGAGGAGGAACTGATATAATAATAATAGAAACAAAGTGCAAAATAAATGCAATGTGCTTGAATCATCCCAAAACCATCCCCTCTCCCCTCGCCACCTTGTGCATGCGTGCATGCTCAGTCGTGTCTGACTTTGTGACCCTGTGGATGATAGCTCACCAGGCTCCTCTGTCCATGGAATTCTCCAGGCAAGAATACTGGAATGTGTTGCCCTTTCCTTCTTCAGCAAAACAATTTTTACACATGATAAGAATAGACCATAAATCCCTGTACAAATAGAATAGCAGAGTCCCAGATTTGACTCTATTTTGCATAACAGCCATAAGAAAGAAGAGAGACTGGATTAATTACAAGATTGATGACATTGAAAAGCTAAAATCTATTACTCAAATGATACATGGACAAAGAAGACACTTGGCCACATCGTTTTTAAGACTCTTTAAAAATTTATTTATTATCTTTGGCTGCAGTGAACATCCCTATTACATTTGGGCGTTCTATAGTTGTGGCAAGTAGGGGCTGCTCTTCGTTGCATTGTTCAGGCTTCTCATTGCAGTGGTATCTCTTGTTATGGAGCATGGGCTCTAGGGAGTGCAGGCTCAGTAGCTGTGGCTACCGTCATCCTAAAGGGGGATGCCCTAAGTCCATACTTCCTAACACCATACACAAAGATAAACTCAAAATGGATTAAAGACCTAACTGTAAGACCAGAAAGTATAAAATTCTTAGAGGAAAACAGAGGCAGAATACTCGATAACAAATCAAAGCAAGATCCTCTATGACCCACCTCCTATAGTAATGAAAATAGAAACAAAAGTAAACACTTGGGACCTAGTTAAACATAAAAGCTTTTGCACTGCAAAGGAAACTATAAGCAAGGGTGAAAGTCAACATTTTGAATGAGAGAAAATAACACCAAATGAAACAACTGAGGAAGTATTATTCTCCAAAATATACAAGCAGCTCATACAACTCAATGCCAGTAAAACAAACAATCCAGTCAAAACATGGGAAAAAGACCTAAACAGACATTTCTTCAAAGAAGACATATAGATGGCTGACAAATACATGAAAAGATGCTCAACATTGCTCATTATTAGAGAAACCCAAATCAAAACTACAATGAAGTATAACCTTACACCAGTCAGAATGGCCATCATCAAAAAGTCTACAAACAATAAATGCTGGAGAGGTTGTGGGAACACTCTTGCACTGTTGGTGGGAATGTAAATTGATACAGCCACTATGGAAGATGATATAGAGATTCCTGAAAAGATTAGGAATAAAACCACCATAAGACCCAGGCATACCATTCCTAGGCATATACCCTGAGGAAATCAAAACTGAAAATGACACATGTATCCCATCGTTCATTGCAGCACTATTTACAATAGCTAGAACATGGAGGCAAGCTAGATGTCCATCGACAGATGAATGGATAAAGAAGTAGTGGTACATGTACACAGTGGAATGTTACTCATCCATAAGAAGAGACATATTTGAGTTCTAATGACATGCGTGAACCTAGAGTCTATTAAACAGAGTGAAGTAAGTCATAAAGAGAAAGATAAATATCATATACTAATGAACATATATGGAATCTAGAAAAATGGTACTGAAGAATTTACTTACAGGGCAGCAATGGAGAAACAGACATAGAGAATAGACTTATGGACACGGGGAGAGGGGAGAAGNTGATGACATTGAAAAGCTAAAATCTATTACTCAAATGATACATGGACAAAGAAGACACTTGGCCACATCGTTTTTAAGACTCTTTAAAAATTTATTTATTATCTTTGGCTGCAGTGAACATCCCTATTACATTTGGGCGTTCTATAGTTGTGGCAAGTAGGGGCTGCTCTTCGTTGCATTGTTCAGGCTTCTCATTGCAGTGGTATCTCTTGTTATGGAGCATGGGCTCTAGGGAGTGCAGGCTCAGTAGCTGTGGCTACCGTCATCCTAAAGGGGGATGCCCTAAGTCCATACTTCCTAACACCATACACAAAGATAAACTCAAAATGGATTAAAGACCTAACTGTAAGACCAGAAAGTATAAAATTCTTAGAGGAAAACAGAGGCAGAATNTTGTGGCAAGTAGGGGCTGCTCTTCGTTGCATTGTTCAGGCTTCTCATTGCAGTGGTATCTCTTGTTATGGAGCATGGGCTCTAGGGAGTGCAGGCTCAGTAGCTGTGGCTACCGTCATCCTAAAGGGGGATGCCCTAAGTCCATACTTCCTAACACCATACACAAAGATAAACTCAAAATGGATTAAAGACCTAACTGTAAGACCAGAAAGTATAAAATTCTTAGAGGAAAACAGAGGCAGAATACTCGATAACAAATCAAAGCAAGATCCTCTATGACCCACCTCCTATAGTAATGAAAATAGAAACAAAAGTAAACACTTGGGACCTAGTTAAACATAAAAGCTTTTGCACTGCAAAGGAAACTATAAGCAAGGGTGAAAGTCAACATTTTGAATGAGAGAAAATAACACCAAATGAAACAACTGAGGAAGTATTATTCTCCAAAATATACAAGCAGCTCATACAACTCAATGCCAGTAAAACAAACAATCCAGTCAAAACATGGGAAAAAGACCTAAACAGACATTTCTTCAAAGAAGACATATAGATGGCTGACAAATACATGAAAAGATGCTCAACATTGCTCATTATTAGAGAAACCCAAATCAAAACTACAATGAAGTATAACCTTACACCAGTCAGAATGGCCATCATCAAAAAGTCTACAAACAATAAATGCTGGAGAGGTTGTGGGAACACTCTTGCACTGTTGGTGGGAATGTAAATTGATACAGCCACTATGGAAGATGATATAGAGATTCCTGAAAAGATTAGGAATAAAACCACCATAAGACCCAGGCATACCATTCCTAGGCATATACCCTGAGGAAATCAAAACTGAAAATGACACATGTATCCCATCGTTCATTGCAGCACTATTTACAATAGCTAGAACATGGAGGCAAGCTAGATGTCCATCGACAGATGAATGGATAAAGAAGTAGTGGTACATGTACACAGTGGAATGTTACTCATCCATAAGAAGAGACATATTTGAGTTCTAATGACATGCGTGAACCTAGAGTCTATTAAACAGAGTGAAGTAAGTCATAAAGAGAAAGATAAATATCATATACTAATGAACATATATGGAATCTAGAAAAATGGTACTGAAGAATTTACTTACAGGGCAGCAATGGAGAAACAGACATAGAGAATAGACTTATGGACACGGGGAGAGGGGAGAAGAGGGTGAGATGTATGAAGAGAGTAACATGGACACTTACATTANAAGATAAATATCATATACTAATGCACATATATGGAATCTAGAAAAATGGTACTGAAGAATTTACTTACAAGGCAGAAGTGGAGAAACAGACATAGAGAATAGACTTATAGACATGGGGAGAGGGGAAAAGAGGGTGAGCTGTATGAAGAGAGTAACATGGACACGTACATTACCGTATGTAAACTAGATAGCCAATGAGAATTTGCTATATGTCTCAGGAAACTCAAACAGGGGCTCTGTATCAAACTAGTGTGGTGGAATGGGGAGGGAGATGGGAAGAAGGGAGGTTCAAATGGGAGAGAATATATGTATATCATGTTGAGGTTTGACAGAAAACAGCAAAATTATGTAAAGCAATTATTCTTCAATTAGAAAATAAATTAAGAAAAATCCAGAAACAACAAACACTGGAGAGAGTATGGAGAGAAGGGAACCCTCCTACTCTGTCAGTGGGAATGTAAATTGGTACAGTCACTATGGAGAACAGTATGGAGGTTCCTTAAAAAACTAAAAATGGTGCTACCATATGACCCTGCAATCCCATTCATGGGCATATATCCAGAGAAAAACAATATGAAAAGATCCATGAACTCCAATGTTCATTGCAGTAGTTTATAATGGCCAAAACATGGAAGCAACCTAAATTTCCATCACCAGAGGAACGGATAAAGAATAAGTGGTACATACATACGATGGAATATTACTCAGCCATTAAAAGAATGAAATAATGCTGCTTACAGCAACATGGATGAACCTAGAGAGTGTCATACTGAATAAAGTAAGTTGGACAGAGAAGGAGAAATATTGTATTGCATCTCTTATACGTGGAATCTAAAAAGAATTGATACAAATGAACTTACTTATAAAAGAGAAAGAGATTCACAGACTTAGAAAGTGACTTTATGGTTGTCAGGGGAAGGGATAGTAAGCGAGTTTGGGAAAGTCATGTACACACTGCCATATTCCAAATGGATAGCCAACAAGGACTTAGTGTGTAGCACATGGAACTCTGCTCAATGTTATGTGTCAGCCTGGATGGGATGGTGATTTGTAAGAATGGATACATGTATATCTAAGGCTGTTCCTTTGCTGTTCACCTGAAACAACCACAACATTGTTAACTGATTATATCCCAAAACAAAATAAAAAAGTTTAAACNTGTACACACTGCCATATTTCAAATGGATAACCAACAAGGACTTAGTGTGTAGCACATGGAACTCTGCTCAATGTTATGTGCCAGCCTGGGTGAGATGGTGATTTGGAAGAATGGATACATGTATATCTAAGGCTGAGTTCCTTTGCTGTTCATCTGAAACAACCACAACATTGTTAACTGATTATATCCCAAAACAAAATAAAAAAGTTTAAACTTTGCAAAAAAAAAAATTGTTTCAGGTGTAGTCACATAGTGAGTGACAATTTTTAAAGTTTATAGTTCATCTACTGTTAGCATAGAATATTGGCTATATCCCTTGTGCTCTACAGTATAGCTTTGTGGCTTATCTTATGCATGGTAGTTTGTACCTCTTAATCCCTTGCCCCTGTCTTGCCCCTCTCCCTTTCTTCTTCCCACTGTTGGCCACTGGTTTGTTCCCTAAGTCTTTGAGTCTAGAATTCCCTGGCGATCCAGTGGTTAAGACTCCTCACTTTCAGTGGAAAGGGGATGGGTTTCATGATAAGGGAAGTTCTACATGCTGAGCAATGCAGTCAAAAAAAAAAGAAAAATATTATGTCTGTGAGTCTGTTCCTTTTTATTATATTCACTAGTTTGTTTTATTTTTTAGATTTCACTTATAAAGGATATGTACACCTATGGCTGATTCATGTCGATGTTTGACAGAAAACAACAAAATTTGGTAAAGCAATTATCCTTCAATTAAAAAATAAATTAAAAAAAGGGAGAGAAATAGAAAACAAAGTCACTCTCTTGTGAATTATTTAAGATAGCCCATTCTCTCTGGACTAAAGTGTTGAGGGCCATCCAGTGAACCTGACCCTGGAATCAAATTTTGACCCTGAAAAGCCCTGAATTGCCAGCCAATCCCCTTCTCACACGATTTCTCTTATCGTATTCCTGGAAGCTTCTCCAGAATGCACCTTCAACAATAAGAGCAGAAATTGTGGCAAAGTCATTGGCCTGGTTTTGTTGATATTCAGGTGCAATCCATATCGTTGATCATAATTCAAAGTTAAGATGTTTGACATTCACATGGTCTTGAAAAAATGTGCTATCATGCCCTTGATAGACAAAGAAATTCCATCTCAAATGTTGAAGAAGTGCTGGTGGGAAAAGATAGTGGGGATAAGATCCTGGAGAGAAGAGCATTGTGACTAAAGTGCACAGGGAGAGGTAAGCATCTCTTACATCCAAGATGTTCCCAAAGGAATAAAACTAGCAGGAGCTCCTTTCTAGTCTGGCTTCCTCACTAGTGGGAACCAAATTGCTTAGAGAACAGAGTAACAACGGAACAATTAACTTAATGAGCACTTGTGAGAATTCAACCTCAGAAGCCACAATAACAGTAAAAATGCTCCTTACTCCTCTCACTACAGTTCAACTATCCCAGAAAGGAGGAAGTTCAGCGGTGCCCTTTCAGAGAATGGATGCCTGATGCCACCTCCTTGCACTTCATTGGAGCTGAGTTGAGTATCCATTACCCAGGAATGAAAGGATCCAGGGAAATAGAGGCTCATTGGGGACATTAGAGTGTGTGTTGTGGGAAACAGGTATGGAGGTAGGCAGAACTCTCAGAGTATTAACTTGGATGGCACAAATAAGGATAACACAGTTGGTAAGAGTCCATTTACTTAAAACACTCTGCACAGTTCAAGTCTCTTAAAATCTCTCTTCCACTCAGATTCCTTCCTCTCTCTTCTGAGACCCATTTTTGAGAATCTCTCACCTTCCTGCTGGAAACCGACCTTGTTTCAGCCCCCAACATCTCTCCAGGTTTCTTATGCAACCATCTTAGTTGTTTTCCAGGAGTCAAGTGCTTCTATTCTCCATCAGATTCTCCTGTTTCCTTTTATGTATCATGAAAGTTGAAAGTGAAAGTTAAGTCGCTCAGTCATGTCCGATTCTTTGCGACTCCATGGACTGTAGCCCACCANAGAAACTATAAAACTCCTAGAGGAGAGATGTGTATAAGAGACAGTCTATTCTCCATCAGATTCTCCTGTTTCCTTTTATGTATCATGAAAGTTGAAAGTGAAAGTTAAGTCGCTCAGTCATGTCCGATTCTTTGCGACTCCATGGACTGTAGCCCACCAGGCTCCTCCATCCATGGGATGCTCCAGGCAAGAATACTGGAGCGGGTTGCCATTTCCTTCTCGAGGGTATCTTCCCGACCAAGGGATTGAACCCAGGTATTCCACATTAGAGGCAGCTGCTTTAACCTCTTAGCCACCAGGGAAGGTTAGTCTTACTGATTTATTCAC
>SJYA01011842.1:0-12293 GCA_006410615.1 Neotragus moschatus
GCCAAGGCCTTGGGTGGGCAGCAACTCTTTATCTGTAAGCAGATGAGAAGAGTAGCTGCTGGTGTCCCTGCCTGGCACTGTACTTAGCAGGTCTCAGAAAGCAGAGAGGCTGGAGGAAGATCCCCTTTGAGTGAGGCTGGCATAATGGGGACCGCACCTCCTGAACCCTTTTCTGGGTTCTCTCACATGAGTGATGGGGTCTCTCTGGCCTCGTTGGCACCTGAGCAGTATTTGTGGCAGAGCTACTTTCTGTACATCTGCCTGAAGGTGTTTCCACTCTGAGCTCTTGTCCTTAAAGCTCTCCTAGGGTTTCCAGTCTGGAGGACAGACTCAGATGATCCTAACAGCATGCCTTCTTCCTCCCGGGTAGTCCTAAAATTACCGTTTAACATTAAAAAAAATTTATTTTTGGCTGCTCTAGGTCTTCATTGTGGCTTGAGGACTTTCCCTAGTTGCAGCGAGTCGGGGCTACTCTCTAGTGGTGGTGCTCAGGCTTCTCGTTGTGGTGGCTTGCTGTGGTGCCCAGGTTTTACCTGCTCCGTGGCATGTAGAATCTTCCCAGATCAGGTATTGAACCTGTGTCTCCTGCATTGGCAGGAGAATTCTTATCCACTGTACCAGCAGGGAAGTCCTAAAAGTATCCTTTAATAAATTCTATGTTGGATTGTTTTCTCCCCCCTCACAATGTGATGTCCATGGAGGGAAAAGCCAGACCAAGATTTTTCAAAGCACTTCAGTGTTCTACAGCACACGGAGCCCCGGAGCCAGGAGAAGATCTGACATTTGTCTCTTCTCTGCCGTGAGATCTTGGGGAACTCAAGTTCATTTGACAAATGCCTGTCTACAGAGGAGATGGGCATGTGGTAACAGAAGTGCGTGTGGGATGGAAGTGTGGGGTGCCGAGGTGCCCAGAGTGGGCACTTAGTTCTTTCTGGAGTGAAGTACAGGAAGCAAAGGCTTCTGGAGGAGGTGTGATGTAGCTGAACCTTGAGGGATGTGTTAAATTGACAGGTGGAGAAAGGGCATTCTGCGGAAAGATTGGTTTATTTAAAGACACAGAGGGATGGTAAGAAGGCCTGGGGCATTCAGGGACCAAAAGTCATTAAATGTGGCTGGAGCCAAAGATGCACCTTAAAGGACGCTGGGGCCAGATCATGAAGAGCCTCGGGTGCCAACAGAAAAGTGAGTCTATCCTGACAGCAATGGGGAGACATCAGAAAAAGAGGACCCCTTAGGGGAGACGAGGCACTCATACTGAAAAGGTGACTTTGGTTCCAGTTCAGAGGGCATATGGAAGGGGGAAGCAGAGACTAGGGCCTGCTAGGACACTAGCGCATAACACCGGAAGAGGGTTGTTGGTGTTGAGTCACTAAGTCATGTCCGTCTCTTTCTGACCCCATGGACTGCAGCATGCCAGGCTTCCCTGCCCTTCACTACCTCCCAGAGTTTGCTAAAACTCTGGTGATGCGATTCAACCATCTAATCCTCTGTCACCTGCTGTTTCTGTCCTCAGTCTTTCCTGGCATCAGGGTCTTTTCCAATGAGTTGGCTCTTTGCATCAAAATGGCCAAAGTACTGTAGCTTCAGCTTCAGCATCCGTCCTTCCAATGAATATTCAGGGTTGATTTCTTTTAGAATTGAGTGATTTGATCTCCTCACACCCCAAGGGACTCTCAAGTGTCTTCTCCAGAACAACAGTTCAAAAGCATCAATTCTTCTATGCTCAGCCTTCTTTATGATCCAACTCTCACATCCATATATGACTACTGGAAAAATCACAGCTTTGATTATACAGACCTTTCTTTGGCAAAGTAATGTCTCTGCTTTTTAATACAGAGTATAGGTGAGGCATAATCTCAGATAGGAGTGATGAAGAAGAGTAGTTTCAGGGTACAACTCACTTCTTTGGGCTCCACTTTTCTTGTCTATGACACGTGGGGATCTCTGTGATCCAAATCCTTCTTCATTTCACCATTAAAGTTTCCTTTAATAACTTTTTTCCCCATAAACTCCCAGTGTTTCAAGAGGTTATGTCTATTAAGTTACATTTATTAGGGATAATTAGTTTTCCAATAAGTACCAATTTTAGTTGATATAATTCCCACCAGAAGCAATTAAAGTCTGATTTTATTGGGGAAATATATGATTCCTGTTAGCATTTTTGAAATATGGAAAAGAGTTAGTGGACTGCCATTATACCTTTGGGGTCTTCTTGCCAGGGAGTGTGGAGCTGAGCTGGGGAGCTATTGGATAGGTAAGGGTCACCTCTGAAACTTTATGAGTCTAGGAAACAACCCTCTTTAACAAGTTCTTGGTGAGCTGGAAATCACTCTATAACTGTGAAGTATTGTTATAACTCAGTATGATTATGTAGACTCTCCCATAATACTAGATTTCAGACACATGAGGTAGAAAGGTGGGGACTACTATCATTTAATAGATGAGAAACTGGAAACTTAAAGAAATTAAACAATTGGTTTTAAAATGTCCATGGAATTCTCCAGGACAGAATATTGGAGTGGGTAGCCATTCCTTTCTCCAAGGAATCTTCCCAACCCAAGGATCAAACCCAGGTCTCTCACATTGCAGGCAGATTCTTTACCAGCTGAGCACCAGAGAAGCCCAAGAATACTGGAGTGGGTAGCCTATCCTTTCTCCATGGGATCTTCCTGGCCCAGGAATTGGATCTGGGTCTCTTGCAATGCAGGTGGATGCTTTACCAGCTGAGCTACCAGGGAAGCAATATACGAGAAACTGAAGACTTAAAGAAGTTGAATAATTGGTTTTAAAATGTCAGCAAACTAGCCAAAAAAAACAGCAATTGCTTCTCTTGCTTGACTTCTTGGGTATCTGTTGATTTTACAGAATGCTTGAAGTTGTCCTCTCCCCACCTTCTCACCCCCCCACTTCCTGGGAAATGATTCATTTTGTGGTACAAATGAGCAAGCAATCAAATAGCAGTGCACCAGGAAATTCAAAGGAGGCTGGTGGCACCTCATAATTAGAACTGACCTCAGGGATAAGGAACAGGAGATGTCACCCTGCCCCTTATCCCAGAGAGAACCGCAGAGACAGTGATGAGCTGGGGAGACGCTGGCCGAGCAAAATCATGCACCATTAGAGAAAGGCCTTTTGAGGGCGTTCAGTTCAGCTCCCAAGAGGAAGGAGACTGAAGGCAAGATTAAAAACCAGTAAATGAAGGGAAATTAAAGCCCTGAGCTAATTTGAAACGGATATGGAAAGAACAGATGGAGTCTGAGTTTAAATATCAAGGTGTACCTAAATACAACATGTTTTAAATGGAACAAGCACACTGTGAGCTAATAGGTCTAGTATGATCCATTTATATATTACAGAAATAGCAACTCTGCCTCACCATTTTTTTTTATTCTTTTGTTATTGTTAGGCCACAAAGTCCCACCCAACTCTCTTGGGACCCCATGGACTGTAGCCTGCCAAGCTTGTCTGTCCCAACCCAGGGATTGAGACCACATCTTGAACCCAGGTCTCCTACTTGGCAGGTAGAGTCTTTACTGCTGAGCTACCTAGCAAGCCCTTTTTATCTATACATTGGGGTAAAAATAGCACCTGTCTTAGGGTGATGTTTTAGACACAGTGAGTTAGTGTACATAGTGTTCAGAACTGTGCTTGACGTATAGTTGAGTGCCACAGAAATGTTTGTTCTCATACTTATTACTGTATTTAAACATTTCTATGCCCATGACTAAATATAGGTTAGATCTGAAAGAGCAAACAGCGGCTTACTAGCAGTAAGAAGCAGGATAAAGATGCTGAAGGAGGCCCTTTTTTGGTTGCAATTATTTGTGTATTTTTATTTAGTATTTGCACAGTGATTATTTCTTTTGTGTGAGACTGTATTCATGGATTACATATTTAGAAACAAATTTGGCTTACTGGAAACTCTAAGAACATAATACAGTTCTGAAAATGCAAAGCCAACACATGAAATATTTTCCTTTACTTGTTTGTTCATTCAGTGAGTTCCTATTGCATGCCTATTTTGTGCTAGGTATTCTTTTAGGAGCTAAAGTGATAATCAGAACAGACAAACCATCCTTGCTTTCCGGTGACAGGTGGAGACACAATGAGTAAATAATCAGAATATGTACTGTCTTAAGTGGAGGTGTGTTCACTGCTATCCATCGTTAGCCAGCAGTGAACATGTTCTGTGGGGAAAAGCAAAGACACACGGGGGATGGGGAGGACCAAGAGGGCGAAGTGCTATGATTTTAAATGAGAAGGACAGGAAAGTCCTCTCAGAGAGGAGGCCTGACGTGTGTCAGGGAACCATACAGCTCTTTGGGGGAAGAGCCTGTTAGGCATTATTACATTTAATCCTCTCAGTAATCCTCACTGTGGGCTTCCTGGTGCCTCAGACAGTAAAGAATTTGCCTGCAATGCAAGAGATCTGGGTTTGACCCCTGGGTCAGGAAGACCCCCTGGAGAAGGAAATGGCAACCCACTCCAGCATTCTTGCCTGGAAAATCCCATGGACAGAAGAGCCTGGTGGGCTACAGTCTATGGGGTTGCAAAGAATTGGACATGCCTGAGCAACTAACACATAATTCTCACTATAGGGAATGTAATTTGGTAAAGCCACTATGGAAAACAGTATAAAGTTTCCTTAAAAAACTAAAAATAGAATTACCGTATGATCCAGAAATTCCACCCTTGGGTAAATATCCAGAAAAGATGAAACTTCTAATTCAAAAAAATACACGCACACCAATGTTCATAGGAGGACTATTCGCAATAGCCAAGACATAGAAGCAAGCTGAATGCCCATCAACAGATGAATGGATAAAAATGGTGTGCCATATATATATATATATATATATATATATATCATAGAATATTGTGCACTGTGCTGTTGCTGACTCTTTATGACTCCACGGACATAGTCTGCCAGGCTCCTCTGTCCATGGAACTTTCCAGTTAGAATACTGGAGTGGGTTGCCATTTCCTATTCCAGGGGATTGTCCCAATCCAGGGATCTAACTAGCATCTCTTGCATCTCCTGTATTGGCAGGCAGATTCTTTACCACTGTGCCACCTGGGCTTATAATGGAATATTACTAGGCCATAAAAAGAAAAATATTGCCATTTGCAATAACATGGATGAACCTAGAGATTATCATACTAAGTGAAGTAAGTCAGATAAAGGCAGATATTACATCATATCACTTATATGTGGATTCTAAAACATAATACAAATGAATCTATATATAAAACAGACATAGACTAAGACATAGGAACTGTTACCAAAGGGGAAAGGGAGCAGGGTAGGGTAAATGATGAAGTATGGGATTAGCAGATATAAACTATTCTATATAAAGTAAACAACATGGTCCTACTGTGTAGCAAGGGAACCAAATTCAATATCTTGTAATAATCTATAATGGAAAATATTCTAAAAAATGTATAACTAAATCACTCTGCTCTAAAACTAATGAAATAGTATAAATCAACTATGCTTCCAAAAAAAATAATCCTCACTATAGCCCTGAGAGATAGTATTATTAGCATCCTCGTTTACAACTGGGGAAGCTGAGACTGGGGAAAAGTTGCCCAGCTAGTACGTGGCTTACCTGAGACTCAGCCTGGTGCTCTTCCTAATGTCCCAATGGTTCTCTTCACCCTGGCCTAGCTTCAGAAGAACTTTTGAGTCCGGAGCACTTTGGTGCAGCTTTAAGGCTGCACAGGAGCTCTAGGTCTGGCGGTATAGGTCTGGCGGAGAGCGCCCTCTGGGAGCTACGGCCCGGTGGAAAGCGCCCTCTCGCACCCCCTTTGCTGCTTCTGCATGGTTAGAAGGTGACGCATGCCTTCTCTCTCCCTCCCTCTTCCTCCTTCATGCCTTTCCTTTCTGTCATGTCCTGTCCTGAGTCTAGGTAGGACATATGTGGATAGAACACCGCAGCTCATTTCAAACCTTCACACGAGTTCCCATCTCCCAAGTCTTGGCTCTCCCAAAGTCCCCCTGACACACTGGAGCATTGGCGGGAGGCAGAGTGATAATGTGGAAGAGGGTGGGGTTTGGTGGCAAAAGACCAAGCACCTGGCCGACCCTCTCATGAGTCTCAAGCTCTGATTTTACCTGAGCTAACTCACAGATCTACACTGCAGATCAAATGAGAAGAAAATAACAAGGATTCTGGCCATGGGTCCCAGTGTGTGTGTTTGGGGGTGCGGTAGGTAGGTGGGTTGCCCGCACCAACAAGCAACTCCCGATTGCCACCCAGGTGTGCTACACTTCAGCTCAGTTCTGACGCATCTTCTTGGAGATAGTATCGGATTCCACAGGCTAACGGCTCAGTTACGCAAGACTGCTCTTCACTTTAGATGCCAATGCAAGTCCAGATAGTCCCTGTGCTTCTGAGTGACTGACTATAGATTCAGAGATGCCGATGATCCTGAGCTTGGGCTGGATTAATTCACTAACTCTGGGAGATGTTGAGCGACTGTGTGCTGCCGTCCATGGGATCACAAAGAGTCAAACATGACTTAGTGACTGAACAATTCACTTGATTAGCTCACTGGAACTCAGAAACTTACATTTAGCACATAGATGGGGAAACAATGGAAACAGTGACAGACTATATTTTCCTGGGCTCCAAACTCATTGCAGACGATGACTGCAACCATGAAATTAAAGGAAGCTTGCTCCTCGGAAGAAAAGCTATGACAAACCTAGGCAGCATAATAAAAAGCAGAGACATCACCTTGCCAACAAAGGTCCATCTGGTCAAAGCTACGGTTTTTCCAGTAGTCATGTACCGATGTGAGAGTCAGACCTAAAGAAGGCTGAGTGCTAAAGAAATGATAGCTTTTGAACTGTGGTGCTTGAGAGTCCCTTGGACAGCAAGGAGATTAAACCAGTCAATTCTGAAAGAAATCAATCCTGAATATTCATTGGAAGGACTGATGCTGAAGCTGGAGCTCCAATACTTTGGTATCTGATGCAAAGAGCCAACTCAATGGAAAAGACCCTGATGCTGGGAAAGATTGAAGGCAAGAGGAGAAGTGACCAGCAGAGGATGAGATAGTTGGGTAGTGTCGCTGACTCAAGGACAGGAGTTTGAGCCAACTCTGGGAGACAGTGAAGGACAGGGAAGCCTGGTGTTCTGCATGGGGTCGTAAAGAGTTGGACATGACTTAGGGTCTGAACATCAACGCGGGAACATCCAGATAGAAAAGATGCGTGGAGCAAGGACAGGGTGTGGAACTGCCGTACCCTATCCAGGCACACAACTCTCTCTAAATCTCCAGGTGTTCACTGACCCAGAGGCTCTCCAAACAGCATCCTTTTGGGTTTTTATGGAGGCTTCATTAATAGACATGATTGATTAAATAATTGGTCACTGGTGATTGATTCAAGCTCAGGCCTCTCTCTGCTCCCTGGAAACCAGGAGGTCAAACTGATTATCCTCTATTCCTAGGTGGTTTCCCTGGCAACAAGCCCTCATCTGTAGGTGCTTTCCAGAAGTTACTTTCATTAATATAAACCCAGTTGTAGTGGAAAAGGGCTTGTTACTAATAACAAGACACCCATTTCACCTTTATGGCTCTGAAGAGTTTCCAGAAGCTGATGATGAGAGACCAATGGTTATAGCAAAAGATGCTCCCATTGCTCTCATCACTGGGAAATGCCGAGGGTTTTGGGAGCAGTGAGACAGGCACTGTGGGCTGAAATCAAATATATATGAGAAATACATATTTGGACATCAAATGACTAAATATGTATTTATTATAAATCATAGCATTTCAATAATTTTGTTAGCAGCAATATATACCTGCTACTGCTGCTGCTGCTAAGTCGCTTCAGTCGTGTCCAACTCTGTGCGACCCCACAGACGACAGCCCACCAGGCTTCCCCGTCCCCGGGATTCTCCAGGCAAGAACACTGGAGTGGGTTGCCATTTCCTTCTCCAATGTATGAAAGTGAAAAGTGAAAGTGAAGTCGCTCAGTCATGTCTGACTCTTCGTGAAACCGTGGACTGCAGCCCACCAGGCTTCTCTGCCCATGGGATTTTCCAGGCAAGAGCACTGGAGTGGGGTGCCATTGCCTTCTCTGAATATATACCTAATATGCTAGATATTTAGATGGACTGACAAATGGTCCATTCGTCGGAGGTCTCACTGAGGCTTAAGTTCTGGACAGTAAATGTGGCAAGAACAATGGNTGAAACCGTGGACTGCAGCCCACCAGGCTTCTCTGCCCATGGGATTTTCCAGGCAAGAGCACTGGAGTGGGGTGCCATTGCCTTCTCTGAATATATACCTAATATGCTAGATATTTAGATGGACTGACAAATGGTCCATTCGTCGGAGGTCTCACTGAGGCTTAAGTTCTGGACAGTAAATGTGGCAAGAACAATGGAAACAAGAGCTCATTTAGGGATGCAAATGCCCAGGTATCACTGCAATCATCTTATTTTCTAAAACAAAACTCAGCGGTGAGAGAGAAAACAACGAATATCTTGCTTTATATCTTGGAAACAAAATTCAATAAATGTGGTTGTAGATACAACGTTCCATGCCACTCCATTTTCCTCGTCCAGGACAGCACCAGTTACACCTGCATCATTTCATAGCTCTCGTCATCTCTCACTGGGTCTTGTGCCCACAGCAGCCAGGGTGAGGTTCCCAAGATACTAACCCCGCTCCTCTCCTGCTGAGCATCCTGCCACGGCTCCCCACTGGCCCCAAAACAGTTTTCAGACCTTGCAACATGGCTTCAGCATCTCTTGATGATGAGGTCCCTGCCAGCCTCTTCAGGAGGTGAAGTCTTTCAGTCCTGTCTGACTCTTTGCGACCCCCATGGACTGTAGCCCTCCAGGCCCCTCTGTCCATGGGATTTTCCAGGCAAGAATTCTGGAGTGGGTTGCCACTTCCTCCAACCTCTTCAGACACATCTCTTATCATTACTCTCCATTTTCTGCCGACCACGACGAGGAACTTGAGCCCGTCTGAGCTGTTTGTCTCCGAGCAGCCATGCTTGCCCTCAAGTCCTGGACTTCTCCACATGCCCTTGCTTTTCCTAGAGAATACGTACTTCCCTGCCCTGGCCCCTGCTCCCTCTCACCACTGCTGAGGCCAGGAGTCTCAGCCCCTCCTGTGTGCAGCCACGGCTCCTGCTTCTGCAGCCACAGCCCTTGTCACCTCGGATCATATTTGTCTGCAGTTTGTACTTCGTAAGTTCCAATTAGATCACCAGGTCTGGGGTCAGGGGGAGGGTCATTTCTGTCTGCTTCATTTTTTTAACACCCAGAATCTACTCACAGTTTCTGGCATAGAGAAGATGTCCGAAGCAGCAGAAAATAAGCATAAACAGCTGCTGTTCCTGGAATTCTTCCTGTGCAGCGGATGCCATGCTAAGCACTTGACACTTATCATTTAATTGTCATCGTGAGGGCACTGATCCTTCAAAAAGACTCCGTCCAGGACGTCAGAACAAGAAACTGCTGTGCTCAGCGTTAATTCTTTAGTAACTGGAATGTCTATTTGTCCCCAAAGGAGGAGGCTGAACTGTCCAGGTGTGTGTGTGTGAATGTGTGTGTGTGTGTGTGCTTGTGTGTGTGTATGCTGTCTACCAAAAGGAATGAAATGATTTATCAACATGTTTTATCTAACAGAAGGGCCAAGATAGCTATGTGTAAGGTGACCATATAATTTATAGTCCAAATTGGGACACTAAGAATTGAAAGTAGGNTGTGTGTGTGTGTGTGTGCTTGTGTGTGTGTATGCTGTCTACCAAAAGGAATGAAATGATTTATCAACATGTTTTATCTAACAGAAGGGCCAAGATAGCTATGTGTAAGGTGACCATATAATTTATAGTCCAAATTGGGACACTAAGAATTGAAAGTAGGCACTATTATTAAGTAACCAAATCGGTGATTTAAAGGAAAAACTTCAGTGTCCATCACAGCCACTTTTTGCTGAGTTCTCCTCAAGAGTTTCTGGGGAGGGGCATGAACATTCATATTTACGACAAGTTACCAAGAAATTTTAAAAAGAAGTCGAGTGGCAGACAGGGATTGCAGAGAGACAGAGAGGAAGGAAAAGAAACATACAGAGTAAAACAATTACAGAGCCTAGAATAAAAGGAAACGGCATGATTTCTCTGTCTTAAAAACAGAAGATCATATACATCAATAATTCTCAAATTTTATTTTCTGCTAAACTAGTTCCAGGATATAATAAGTGATTCCTGAGGGAAAACGAGAGCTACTGTGTGGCAGATAACATTTCTAGCATAAAGTCACTTAGAAGGTCTTCACAAGAAATTTGCATAATTAAAATTCAGTTTTATTTCTTCTGTGAATGCTTTAAAAAATATTTTCTCAGAGCACATTTATCATCATTTCATGGAACTAAACTTCCTTTACATCCAGTTTGGTAAGTGATTGTGGAATCCAAAAGGTTTTGTAAAATGTAAACAGCCATTTAGACTACACCAGCATGAACGTCTGTGTGACGTTATCACACTTTGTAACGCACTTTACAATGCATAGGATAGTCTGATTATCCCATAAACCTAGGAACTCGACGGAGAATGCGCAATGGGCATGAAAGCCAAGACTCAGAGAAGTTGTCAAAGATTACTTTCTTTTCAGGAAGAAAGGTCAGAAGCAAGATTTGGAGCTAGATTTTCTAGCTCCCTGACATCAGGCAGGTTGCAGGAAAAGGGAGGTGGAAAACTTGATTCAGAATATCAGGCAAAGATATGTGTGCATTTCTGTGGCTAAAGAGAGCATCCTGAGAAAGCAAGTCCTATCACAGCCAGGCTTATGCCAAGAAAAGTTACACGATGTTCATCTGCTATTAAGGGGTAATGAGAAGAGGATAAAAAAGACTATTAGGGCCCTGTGAGGACCAGAGAGCAGGTTCTGGCTGGATAATGTGTGGATGATATTCTGGTAATTAGATTGGCAAATAGATGCTGATATTTCTTTTAACTGCCTGGAACGCAGCCCCCGGCACTGTGCCCCCTCCTGCTGGAGCCAAACGTAGGGTCCCAGCTGCTGTTAACAACTATTAGTCTTTTGTTTTCTACCATTTCATTGCTGATCAGGTCATGCAGACAGCTAATTTAACCATTCAAGAGCTCAGGTTGCCACAGTAACCCCATAAAGGTGCTCAGGTGTTGCTGATGAAGCTTCATCATCTGGATAGATTCCACTGGGTTCTCTTTGGGTTCTTGCTCTCTTCAAGAGATGAAGCAAAATTTAATATAAACGGGATACTGCTAAAGGAGTAAGAAACTAGGTTGACTAATTGAATGCTTCCTTCATTTGCTTTAGACCAGGATGTCTGATTGGACCACTCAGAGAGTCCATCCCACCCACTTTTGTTTTTGTTGAGTTGCTAAGTCATGTCCGATGTCAGACTCTTCATGACCCCACGGACTGCGGTGTGCCAGGCTTCCTTGTCCTTCACTGTCTCCTGGAGTTTACTCAAATTCATATTCATTGAGTCAGTGATGTTATCCAACCATCTCAACCTCTGTTGACCCCTTTGCCTTCCACCCTCAACTTTTCCCAGCTTCAGGGTCTTTTCCAATGAGTGAGCTCTTTGCATCAGGTGGCCAAAGCATTAGAGCTTCAGCCTCAGTGTCATTCCTTCTAATGAATTTTCAGAGTTGATTTCTTTAGGATAGACTGTTTGATCCCCTTGCAGTCCAAGAAAGCATGAAGAAGGGACGTTCCAGGGAGAAGGGAAACTGAGGCACGGAGAAGGGACGTTCCGGGGAGAAGGGAAATTGAGGCACAGAGAAGGGAAGTTCTGGTGAGATGTCTCTTAGTACACTGAGTAGAAAGAAGGCTAACCTGAAACACTCAGACTTCCACATCGTGTTCTTCCACTAATAACTTTTATTCAAAATGTTTAAGTCCGATTCTTTTCAAACTGTATTCTCTAGAGACAAGGCTTTTAAGAAGAGTTAGAAAAAGGAGTGGAGGAAAAGCCAGGGCGACCCAATCCTCAAAGGAAATCTGAACACGATTGCTCCAGAAGGTTTCAGAGATAGATCCCTCTTCACATATGGACAGGTTTGGATTCTCCTGGGTGCTGGGATGTTTGTTTATCTGTGTATTCAACATGAACATGGGTAGAAATTACCATGCTTTTCTGAGCCAGTGGCCAGAAAAGTAAGGCCTTTCATTTTTTAACTCCACCAGACCCTGCTCAGGACACAGAGCATATAGACGTGAACAAAGAAAAAATCCTGCTTCTAGAATGCGTAACGTCTTCAGAACTGGTGACATGCTCCC
>SJYA01011843.1:0-12280 GCA_006410615.1 Neotragus moschatus
AACTCCGGGAGTTTGTGATGGACAGGGAGGCCTGGTGTGCTGTGATTCATGGGGTCGCAAAGAGTTGGAGATGACTGAGTGTCTGAACTGAACTGAAAAATACCAGCACACTTACTGAAACACTGCCATCAATATCATCTGGTTTCAAGTACTTCTAGCCTGTTTTTTTCCCAGTTGGAAAACAAAATTTCCTAGACAGAGAATCTGATTAATTTGGAATCGTTTGGGGCTTCTCTAGTGGCTCAGACTGTAAGCAATCCACCTGCCATGCAGGAGATGTGGGTTCAGTCCTAGAGTCAAGAGGATCCCCTGGAGAAGGGAACGGCAACCCACTCCAGTATTCTTGCCTGGAGAAGTCTACTGATGGAGGAGCCCAGATACCCACCACTTAATCAGGGAACTAGGACTGCAGCATGGGGCTTCTCAGAGACACGGTAGTGGGGTGAATTCTAATAGGAAGCTGGTCACAAACAAGCAGGTATTAACTGTGTGTTAGGAAGTCCATCAAAGAGAGCCCACCTCCTCTTCCTCCCATAGAAGTCTAAAGAGTGTGAAACCATCATTTGGCTTTTATAGGCAGCTGGGTGTGGAGAATTTCATAATTTCTCCCTCAGAAAAGGGAGAATTATGTTTATGGTGTGGACTCTAGGAGAGGCTGAGTTATGTCCCTTCAAAATTTATATATTGAAGTCTTAATTACCAGTGTGAATGAATGTGATTTTGTTTGGAGAAAACTTTACAAGAATAACTGAGTTAAGATATGGTCATTGAGGGCCTCCCCAGTGGCTCAGTGGTAAAGAATCCATCTGCAATGCATGAGACTCAGGAAACATGGGTTTGATCCCAGGAAGATCCCCTAGAGGAGGGCATGGCAACTCATTCCAGTATTCTTGCCTGGAGAATCCCACAGATGAGGAGTCTGGCAGACTCTTAGGTTCATACAGTCTCAAACAGTTGGACACAACTGTAGCAACTTAGCAGGTACACATGCATGTATACAGTCATTAGGATAACCTAATTTGATATGATTGCTGTCCTGATGAAAGGGGAAATTTGGACAGACATGCACAGAGGGAAAATGATAAGACTCAGAGAAGATGGCCATCTCTAAGTCAAGGAGAGGACTCAGGAAGAGCCAACCCTGCCCAAATCTTGGTCTCAGAGTGTGGCCCCCAAACCTGGGATAGAAAACAATCCTTTTGCCTAAGCCACCCACTCTGTAGCACTGTGTCCTGGCAGCTCAGGAAAAGTATAGCAGACCCCCATGGGCAGTGACGAGCTCTAACTTCAGGGAAAACCACGGCTCAACACACTCAAGGCTGCTTTGCTCTGGGATGAGGAGTAGAGAATGTTCCTGAGACCACACCCAGGATGCAAACGACCGCTGCTTCTCCTGAATCTTCAGCTAAAATATTTTGCTTAATTCGAGGTCATGATTATTCGTTAAACACCCCACAGTTGCCCTTTGGACTCAGTGGTAAAGGATTCACCTGCCAGTCCAGGAGTTACAGGCACAGATCCTCCCTGCTCTGCAACGGGAGAAGCCACACGGTGAGAAGCCTGTGCGCCACAACTCTAGAGCAGCCCCCACCTCACTGCACCTGCAGAAGAGCCCACAAAGCAACAAAAGGTCACAGGAAACTAACCACACTGATCACGTGGACCACAGCCTTGTCTGACTCAGACTATGAGCCACGCCATGTAGGGCCTCCAAGATGGATGGGTCACGGTGAGACGTTCTCACAAAATGTGTCCACTGCAGAAGGGAATGGCAAACCACTTCAGCATTCTTACCTCGAGAACCCCGTGAACAAAGACCCAGCACAGCCAAAAATAAATACATAAACTTTTTTTTAAATTCATTTTTCAAGTGTACTAGTTATGCCATATTAGAGCAAAAATCAATAGATTTGTAAATATTTGCTTAGAACCTGGGATGAATAAGTCTGATTCTGACAACGGCGTTTCTGATTTAATGGCAGAGACTTGCTATTACTCTTCAGGCAGAGCTCAAAGGATTCAGCTCGTGGTCCTTTCACATTGGCCTCCTGGAATGGGCGACATATTTTATGATGCCTTCCGTGGGATTTGCCTTCCTTCCCCCATAATGAAGTGCACTGGCTCGATTTCCAGCAATATCTTTAAGTAGGTCATTAAGAAAAAACATTCATAGGAAGCAGAGGTCAATTCCAGGCCTTTCCCCCTTCCAGTTAAATTAGAAAGAAAAACAGCTCGGAAATTTATCTACTGGGCTGTGACATTTTCTTCTAAGATATTCAGGACACTTTTCAAAATTACAGTTACCAACACAAACAATATATTGTATCCAGAGTATACTTGACATTTTAGAATTACACATTGTTTACTTAATATCCTTATTTAATTTTGAAGTAAAGCAGTATGTATTCTTAAAACCCTTAAGTTTTTTGGTTTGGCCTGATAACCAAGAGGTTAAACTGAAATTTCTGGGACCTCCATGTGCTCTGCTCATCTGGGAAGGCTTTAGCCTGTGCAGGTTTGGATTTTGTGACCTGAGGTATTATGACATTGTGAAGTTTTTCTTGAAACCATGAACATTTTCTTAATACATACACTTTATCACAAACATTTCCTTAGAGTTGTCCTTGTTTTGTAATGATTAAGCACCCAATCCTTTAACCAGCATCTACGTCTAGGCACCCACGTTTCTCAGAAAGTCTTTGCCCACATTCATGAATCCATCAAACTTTTGTGCTCACATTACCCCATGTGGGCTTGTAGAGGAATGTGGTGGAGAGGGATTTGGCAGTTGTGCAATATTCATTCATTCAACTATTTCGTTTATCCCTTGTGTATATATATATATATATTTTTTTTTTTTTTTAATCTTTTTACTTTTTGGCTACACCATGTGGCATGTGGGACCGAATTCCCTGACCAGGGATCAAACCCACACCTTCTTCAGTGGAAGTGCAGAGTCTTAACTACTGGACTGCCAAAGAAGTCCCAACTCAACTCTTTCTTTAGTAAACATGTCAAATTAATGAAGATCAAATGTTACCAGTTAAAAAAGGAATTGGCTTTGGGTATTCTGTGGGAATACAGAGTAGGGGGATGTTTGCAGGTAAACCTAGGATTTGCATTTCCAACAACACTAAGAGCTTGCCTCTTTTCCCTAGAAATAGAAGTCATGTGGTAATCAGGGACTTCCCTGGTGGTAACAAGTGGTCCCTATGGTATGGAGATGAGAAGGCAATGGCCCCCCACTCCAGTCCTCTTGCCTGGAAAATCCCATGGACGGAGGAGCCTGGTGGGCTGCAGTCCATGGGGTCGCTAAGAGTTGGACACGACTGAGCGACTTCACTTTCACTTTTCACTTCTATGCATTGGAGAAGGAAATGGCAACCCACTCCAGTGTTCTTGCCTGGAGAATCCCAGGGACAGGGGAGCCTGGTGGGCTGCCATCCATAGAGTCGCAGAGTCAGACCCAACTGATGTGACTTTGCATGCATGCATGGGTCAGGAAGATCCCCTGTACAAGGAAATGGCAACATAGTTCAGTATTCTTGCTAGAAAAATGTCCCATGAACAGAGGACCTTGGTGGGCTACTGTCAGTTGGGTTGCAAAGTGTCAGACGTAACTAAGCAAGAGCACCAGGCACGGTATTATCTATAGGATTAGTGTATAGCAGGTGGAAGTAAAAACGCAGGGATCCAGCTGGTGGTGTGGTCAGTGTGTAGTCAAAATCAGAGGGCAGCAAAGAAGACGGTGCAGCAGGTACCAAAGGTCGCAGCAGAATAATCAGAACTCAGATCGATGTGGTAAATGACGTTAGTGAGGCTTGGTAGAATCATAATGAATAATGGGGATTGCCATCTTCAGAAAAAGGAAGCTAGTCAAGGAAGGACAAATGTGAGGATAAATCGGTACAGTTTTCAGTTCAGCTCAGTAGCTCAGTTGTATCCAACTCTTTGCGACCCATGGGCTGCAGCACGCCAGGCCTCCTTGTCCATCACTAACACCGGTAGCTTGCTCAAACTCATGTCCATCGAGTTGGTGATGCCATGCAACCTCGTCCTCTGTTGTCCCCTTCTCTTCGTGCCTTCAATCTTTCCCACTATCAGGGCCTTCTCCAATGAATCACTTCTTCACATCAGGTAGCCAGTACTGGAGTTTCAGCTTCAACATCAGTCCTTCCAATGAATATCCATGACTGATCTCCTTTAGGATGGACTGGTTGGATCTCCTTGCAGTCCAAGGGACTCTCAAGAGTCTTCTCCAACACCACAGTTCAAAAGCATCAATTCTTCAGCACTCAGCTTTCTTTACGGTCCAACTCTTACATCTATACATGACTATTGGAAAAACCACAGCTTTGACTATACAGACCTACTGGGCAAAGTCATGTCTCTGCTTTTTAATATGTTGTCTAGGTTGGTTGTAGCTTTTCTTCCAAGGAACAAGCATCTTTTAACTTCATGGCTGCAGTTACCATCTGCAGTGATTTTGGAGACCAAGAAAATAAAGCCTGTCACTATTTCCATTGTTTCCCCATCTTTTTATCATGAAATGATGGAACTGGATGCCACAATCTTAGTTTTTTGAATGTTGAGTTTCCAGCAAGCTTTTTCACTCTCCTCTTTCACTTTCATCAAGAGGTTCTTTAGTTCCTCTTTGCTTTCTTCCATAAGGATGGTGTCATCTGCATATCTGAGGTTATTGATATTTCTCCTGGCAATACAGATTCCAGCTTGTGCTTCATCCAGCCTGGCATTTCACATGGCGTTCTCTTCATATAAATTAAATAAGCAGGGTGACAATATACAGCCCTGACATACTCCTTTTCCATAGTTCCACCCATAGTTCTTCAGATCTGATCCTTTGAATCTCTCTCTCACTTCCACTGTACAATCATTAGGAATTTGATTAGGTCATACCTGAATGGTCTAGTGGTTTTTCCTACTTTCTTCAATTTAAGTGTTAACTTTGCAATGCGGAGTTCATGATCTGAGCGGCAGTCAGCTCCCAGTCTTGTTTTTGCTGGCTGTATAGAGCTTTTCCATCTTTGGCTGCAAAGAATATAATCAATCTGATTTCAGTATTGACCGTCTGGTGATGTCCATGTGTAAAGTCTTCTCTTGTGTCGTTGGAAGAGGGTGTTTGCTATGATCAGGGTGTTCTTTTAACAAAACTCTGTTAGCCTTTGCCCTGCTTCATTTTGTACTCCAAGGCCTAACTTGCCTGTTACTCCAGGTATCTCTTGACTTTTGCATCCCAGTCCCCTATGAGGAAAAGGCCTTTTCCACCCCCCCCCCCTTGGTGTTAGTTCTAGAAGGTCTTGTAGGTCTTCATAGAACTGCCCAGCTTCAGCTTCTTCAGCATTAGTGGTTGGGGCATAGACTCGGATTACTGTGATGTTGAATAGTTTGCCTTGGAAATGAACAAGAGATCGTCCTGTTATTTTTAAGATTGCACTCAAGCACTTCACTTTCAGACTTTTTTATTGACTATGAGGGCTGCTCCATTTCTTCTAAGGGATTCTTGCCCACAGTAGTAGATACAATGGTCATCTGAATTAAGTTGACACATTCCTGTCCATTTTAGTTCAGTGATTCCTAAAATGTCGATTTTCATTGTTGCCATCTCCTGTTTGACCACTTCCAGTTTATCTTGCTTCATGGGCCTAACATTCCAGGTCCCTATGCAAAATTGTTCTTTACAGCATCAGACTTTACTTCCGTCATGAGTTACAACCACAACTGGGCCTTTTTTTTTTTTTTTTTTTTCCCCTTTGGCTCCATCCCTTCATTCTTTCTGGAGTTATTTCTCCACTGATCTCCAGTAGCATATTGGGCACCTACTGGCCTGGGGAGTTCCTCTTTCAGTATCCTATCATTTTGCCTTTTCATACTGTTCATGGGGTTCTCAAGGCGAGAATACTGAAGTAGTTTGCCATTCCCTTCTCCAGTGGACCACATTTTGTCAGAACTCTCCACCATGTCCCATCTGCCTTGGATGGCCCCACATGGCATGGCTCATAGTCTCATTGAGTTAGACAAGGCTGTGGTCCATGTGATCAGCTTGGTTAGTTTTCTGTGATTGTGGTTTTCATTCTGTCTGCCCTCTGATGGAGAAGAATAGAGGCTTGTGGAAGCTTCCTGATAGGAGAGACTGACTGTGGGGGAATCTGGGTCTTGTTTCTGATGAGTGGGGCCATGCTCAGTAAATCTTTAATCCAGTTTTCTGTTGATGGGCAGGGATGTGTTCCTTCCTTGTTGTTTGGCCTGAGGTCAAACTATGGTAGGGGTAATGGTGGTNTGGAGAAGAATAGAGGCTTGTGGAAGCTTCCTGATAGGAGAGACTGACTGTGGGGGAATCTGGGTCTTGTTTCTGATGAGTGGGGCCATGCTCAGTAAATCTTTAATCCAGTTTTCTGTTGATGGGCAGGGATGTGTTCCTTCCTTGTTGTTTGGCCTGAGGTCAAACTATGGTAGGGGTAATGGTGGTAATGGGGGCCTCCTTCCAAAGGACTTAGGCCTGCACTGCTGTTCAGTGACCCTGACCCTGCAGCAGGCCACTGTCAGCCCACGCCTTTGCCAGAGACTCCTGGACACTCACAGGCCAGTCTGGCCCAGTCTCTTGTGGGGACACTGCTCCTTTCTCCTGGGTACTGATGAGCACAAGGTTTTGTTTGTGCCCTCAAAGAATCTGTTTCCCTAGTCCTGGAGAAGTTCTGTAATCAGATCCCACTGGCCTCCAAAGGCAAATTCCCTGGGGGTTCTCAGTCCCTTCGCCAGGTCCCCAGACTGGGAAAACGGTCGTGGGTTTTAGAGCTTTCTTAGCAGTGCAAGAATTCATTTGGTCTACTTGTTCTGCAGCCTGTGGGTCATCATCCCGGTGGCTCCATGGTGGGACTAATGGTGACCTCCTCCAAGAGGGCTTATGTTGCATGCTGTGTGACCCAGGTCTGCTGCACCCAGAGCCCCTGTCCCTGCAGCAGGCCACTGCTGACCCATGCCTCCACAGGAGACACTTGAACACTCACGGGCAGGTCTGGATCAGTCTCTGCGTCCTGGTGCGTACACGGTTTTGTTTGAGGCCCCGAGTGTCTCTGGCAGATAAGGAGTTTGATTCTGAAGGCAATTTTGCCCCTCCTGCCATCTTATTGGGGCTTCTCCTTTGCCTTGAACGTGGGGTATCTATTTTGGTGGGATCCAACACTCTCTTGTCAATGCTTGTTCAGCAGCAAGTTGCAGTTTGGGAGTTCTCCCAGGAAAAGATGCACGCATGTCCTTCTAGTCCACCATCTTCCTCATTCTCCTCAGTACAGCTTGATCTCTTTATTAACGGTAGGAACAAAAACGGATTATTTAGAACAGTCATCTGAACATTTATACAGTAATTTATATGATTGGTGATATCTTTATGAAAATATCATAAATAAATTATCTGTTATAGTTACCTCAGGGCTGGATAAACACCCTTTACGGGATGGCTAGCTGGATGACTTCATACACGTCAAGAGGGTATCCTTTTATGACTCACATAACAGGATGCTTTCTGGGGAGAGCAAGCAGGACAGTGCAGGCTCCCAAGGTGGCCCAAAGGTGTCCTAAGAGAGTGAGTACAGGGGACGGATATGGAGCCTGAGGGTTCCTGCTCGAGGATGTGACTCACTCGTGGGGTTTGAACTTCCCATTCATGTAAAAGGGATGAGTGTCTGGGCTTCTGGATTGACTTGGTCAGAGGTGAGGCAAGAAAGACAGAGGCAGGCTGGAGATGGGAAGAGTCAGTATCAATGTCCAAAGCAGAGTCAGACCCTCTAGTTAATCCATCTGTGATGTTAGAGTGAAGAGCAATTGACTTTCGACACTGTTTGGAGGGCCTTGTCTTATTTCTTGAGATAACTAACGATGTCCCACAGTTATTAAGCTCCTAGTAGAAGTTCTTGCTCCTGGTAACCTCAACAATTTAGACTAGATGTTTCCAGTAGCAACCAAAGACTTGAAAGCCAGCCTATGCAATGTCAGAAAAAGCATGGGACACAATTGTTGGAAAGCCACAGAAAATGGGTATACATCCATGCTCTTAGAGAAACTTCAAGACTGAGAAAACTCTGAATAAATAAAGCTCAGATGAAATAGAGAAAATTTTAACACTTGACCTTTCTTTTGTCAAAATAGAAATAACACTTGAGTGTTATAAAGTGTTATAAAGCTAACTGGAGACAGATAATGACAATATTTTAAAATGCGACGTGCTCGTATTTTATTCTGGTGGGAGGAATATTCTCACCTTTCAAGAAATAGTGCCATGAGAGATTATTAACAAAACAAAAAAAAAATCCAAGCAAGTAATAATAGTAATACAAATACAACCACATCAGACTTAGCTTGTACGCACCATCAACCCAGCCCAACAGTTAACTGAACTTCCAAAATGGCAATGATATTTCTTTATAACAAATCTCTCAATGAAAAGTAGATAAATCTTTAGATAAACTAATAAAGTTCCTTGCTTTTCCTGGAGTGCTATCCTTTATGGTAATATTCAGAGAAGTGATGTACAAATATAAAGATGTAATACATAAAGCTTCCCTGATAGCTCAGTTGGTAAAGAATCTGCCTGCAGTGCAAGAGACCGCAGTTTGATTGCTGGGTCAGGAAGATCCCCTGGAGAAAGGATAGCCTACCCACTCCAGTATTTTTGGGCTTCCCTGGTGGCTCAGCTGGTAAAAAATCTTCCTGGAATGCGGGAGACCTGGGTTCGATCTCTGGGTTGGGAAGATCCCCTGGAGAAGGGAACCGCTACCCACTCCAGTGTTCTGGCCTGGAGAATTTCATGGATTGTATAGTCCATGGGGGTGCAAAGAATCGGACACAACTGAGTGACTTTCACATCACATAATACATAAATGCTAGAAAAGGAAGATTGGAAAAATAATATTCTAAGTGCTCATTTTTTAAATAAAGTGGTCATTTTTTAAATAAATGAAAGGAAGTTAATACTAACCTGATATTTTAATTGTGTAAAGCAAATAGGATACTGTGGATTCAAATTTACAGCCTGTAGCCAAAATATTCCTGTGACCATTATTGAAAAATGTAATGAAAAACTAGGTTGAAGAAACATAATTAAGACAGACAGTAATTGGATTTAAAGTTCAGTGTCACAGTCATATAGTAAGTGAAAATAATCAGATTAATCTTTAAGTGTTTTATTTAATTATTTACCCACAAGCGGTCTTCAATAAATTTTGGCCTATGTAAAACAGTTTTGTGATGTCCAAATGCAGATAATCTGTTCTCGCATCTACTGGTTCTCTGACAATTTGGACCCTTGTTTCAACTCCTGGATATGAAGCCCTACCTCTAAGTATGCTGACCAGATTAGACTATGCTTCAGGATGTAAGGCTAACCCGAAGTCATAGTGTGAATCCAAAGAGTGCGTAAGCAAACAAAACACTACCGTTGACTATTCATTCTATTTTAGCTAGAGCTGTGAGGTTTTCATATATTTTCTTAGTGAATTCAAATGAATTTGAGGATAGCTATTCCTGAATACATGCAAATATAGTCTACGAAAGTATTCTCTACTGCACTTTTGCTTCTAATTTTCAACAATATGGATTTATCTTAAGTGCTGATTGATTTATAGATCTTTGCACAAGACACAGAAAATCAATACAAGAGAAATGAATGTGAAATAGAAGGGCCACACAAGATCTCATGGTGCCTACAGACAGAGCTTTGATATTAATTTAAGTCAGCTAAATTCTCTTTTATTCCAAGCTTCTACAATCTTTGTTCTTAATACAATATTTAATGAAAGAGAAGAAAGTAAAACAGTAAAATGCATTTTAGCAATGAAATCTCTTTAAAGACTAAAATCTGTTTAATCTGGTCATTTGAAAATGTCAAACTGCTATTTTTTTTAAGTCATCATTTTATTCTGATATAAATGTACATTCATATGCAGGTTAACAAATAACACAGAGAAATGCTGTGTGTCCCTTACCCAGTTTCTCCCAAAGGCAGCATCTTATAAAACTATGGTAAATAGCATAACCAGAGTATTGCCACCGATGGTCAAAATGCAGAACATGTCAGTCACCACGATGACCCCTCATCCTTACAGCCACAGCCACTGTCCTCCCAAACTCACGCCCTCTTTAACCATTGTTGCTATTTAGTTGCTAAGTCAGTGTCAGGCTCTGCGAACTCATGAACTTGACTGTAGCCCACCACGCTCCTCTGCCCATGGGGTTCTCCAGGCAAGAATAAATACTGGAGGGGGTTGCCATTTCCTCCCCCAGGAGATCTTCCTGACCCAGGGATCGAGCCCACATCTCCAGCATCTCCTGCATAGGCAAGCAGACTCTTTACCACTGAACCATCAGGGAAACCCATAAGTAACAGCAGATTTGTTCCCCTCTTCTACCTATGCTCAGCTCAAGAATGTGATAAAAAGGGAATCATACAGAATGCGACCTTCTGGGTTTGTCATTTTATACTCAAGATAATCCTCTGGAGATCCAGCCAGGTCAGTGTATATGTCCCTGTGGTTAGGGTGACATATCTCCCTACTGTTTGCAAGATTTTCTTCTTTATCTTCAATTTTCGAATGTTTAACTGTGATACGGCTTGGCGTGGATATTTTTAGTTTTATCCTGTTTGCACTTCATTTGGCTTCTTAAATCTGTAGGTTTCTGTCCGTTTTTAAATATGAGAGGTTTTCTGCCACTATTTCTTCAAGAGTTTTTTCAAGCCCTTCTTGCTCAGCTTATTCCCGGACTCTGGTGAATGAGATGCCCTGTCCTTTGTTATAGGCAAACCGTTCCCTAAGGCACTGATTCTCTTCTCCAGTCTTTTTTCTCTCTGTTTTTCAGATTGGGTATGGAAGATCAGTCCTGTAATGGCAGAGCTTGAAGATTTGTATCTGTCGTAGGGATCTTGAGTCTAGTCTTTGGAAAGGATAATCACCCTCTAAACTTCAAAGTAAAACTGTGTGTGTATGTGTGGTGTGTGTGTGTGTGCATGCTACATTTTTTTTTTTCTTGCAGGGGTGATATTCGCAAAGCTCATCTCTTTCTAAGAAAGATCCCCACTGCCCTTTCCCCTGCATGCCAACCCCCCTTTTCAAAACTGAGGATGCTTCCAGTTTCCAGTCCTTAATCACAGTCCCAACATCCATGCCCAGGCCCAGCACTCCTTGCCCATGGAGATGCTTGTTGAAAATGCACAGGATGTTTTAGGAAGGCAGACATGTTACCCCATTGAGCTAGATGTCTGTAGTGAGTGTTGCCAATCATGAGCGGTCCATATTTAGTAACCAGTCATCCCCAGCCTTGGAGAGACGACATAGTGTGATTGTCAAGGGTGGTGCAGAGGTGTTGAATGGATAAAAAACACCACACTAAAACCTCCTCTGATAAAGCTAAGCTCATGCCTTCTGGCTCAGCCCTGTCCCCACACATGTGCCTCCAACCTTGTAAACCCGATGCACATCCCTGAAGGCATCACAGACTGTCTTCCCGGGCTCTGCAAAGGATATTTCATTGTCTCCAAGTCCCATTTCTTCAGTTCAGTGGGTCAGAATGTGAATAAGAAAGCCTAGTCCTGGGAGGAGCCCTCTCTTCTGCTCTAATGGGAAATTGACCTTTTTAAACACTACAGCCTATTTTTCAAAGAGAAGGACTATAAACAATTAAACTTTATCTTGGGCCACCATAAGAAATATTTCATCTTTCATGAAAGTGAAGTTGTTCAGTCATGTCCGACTCTTTGCAACCTCATGGACTATAGCCCACCAGGCTCCTCAGTCCATGGGATTCTCCAGGCAAGGAGACTGGAATGGGTTGCCATTTCCTTATCCAGGGGATCTTCCCGACCCAAGGATCAAACCCAGGTCTCCCACATTGCAGGCAGACACTTTAAACTCTTGCTTCTAATAATCAAAAATATTTGAATATGGTAAATCATTTGAATATTCTTATAGGCAATGTGGTAAACTTGTGTATAGTTATATCATGATAGATTTAAATGTATAGAACTCATATGAATTAATCATGAAAGATTCATTCACTTATAATCCTGTGCTACTGTTTAGAAGACATTGACTAATTTAGAATTTGATGATTATTAAAAATGCACAGTAATATATTGTTTTTTACTTCTGTGGAAGTACATATAATTTTGAAATCTGAAAATAGAATGGATGATGAGGTTTTAAAATAAAAACAAAGGGGTAACTGATAAAGAGCAGAACATATTTAAGCTTAACAGAAGACAAATAGCTTC
>SJYA01011848.1:0-11956 GCA_006410615.1 Neotragus moschatus
CTGGCGTGCTGCGATTCATGGGGTCGCAAAGAGTTGGACACGACTGAGCAACTGAACTGAACTGACTGACTTGGAGAGAATGTTACAAAATTTAGCCTTTTAAGCCATTAACATCATTTATCAATATAGCACTTCTCAAATTCTCTCAGAAATATTCATAGTTTTCTTAATAGAAGCTGTGCATGTCATTTGTTACATTTATTCTAAATATTTTATATTTTATGCTCTAATGAATGCTATTTTTAAATAAACTTTTTTTCAGATTTGTTTCTGGTATATAGGAAAGTATGAATTTAAAAATTTACCTTTGTATTCAACTGTTATTCATCTGTGGACGTGTTTAAAGTTCATGTATACATAATTACATAATCTGCACAGCAAAGGAAACTGTCAACAAAACAAAAAGACAACCTACCCAATGGGAGAGAAACTGAAAGTGAAAGTGAAGTTGCTCAGCCTTGTCCGACTCTTTGCGACCCCATGGACTGCAGCCTACCAGGCTCCTCCATCCATGGGATTCTCCAGGCAAGAATACTGGAGCGGGCTGTCTTTTCCTTCTCCAGGGGATCTTCTGGACCCAAGGATCAAACCCAAGTCTCCCACATTGCAGGCAGACGCTTTAACCTCTGAGCCACCAGGGAAGTTTACCCAATGGGAGTAGGTATTTGCAAATCATATATTCAATATGACGTTAATATCCAAACATATAAAGAACTCATACATCTCAAGAACAACAACAACAACAAAAAACAAACAACTCAATTTAAAAATGGGCAAAGAGGATAAACAGCAAGTGCTACTGTATAGCACAAGGAACTATATTCAATATCTTGTGATAAGCTATAATGGAAAATAATTTTAGAAAAGAATATATATGTATGTACATGTTAACTGAATCATTTTGATGTACAGCAGAAATTAATACAACATTGTAAATCAACCATAATTTTTAAAAATGGGCAAAGGGGCTGAATAGACTTCTTTTTGGGGGNAACTATATTCAATATCCTGTGATAAGCTATAATGGAAAATAATTTTAGAAAAGAATATATATGTATGTACATGTTAACTGAATCATTTTGATATACAGCAGAAATTAATACAACATTGTAAATCAACCATAATTTTTAAAAATGGGCAAAGGGGCTGAATAGACTTCTTTGTGGGGGGGTCCTGTCATCTTGTTACATTCTTTTTTAAATTCTTATTAGGGTATAATTGATTTACAATGCTGCATTAGTTTCATTACTGCATTAGGACAGCAGCGAGCATTTCTCTAAAGAAGATATACAGATGGCCAATAGGTACATATATGAAAAAGTGTGCCATATTACTAATTATTATGAAAATGAAAAAATAAACACAATGAGATTTTACCTCATGACCATAATGGTGGTTATTATATATATATATATATATATATATATATATAATGAAATAACACGTATTGAGAGAATGTGGAGAAAAGAGAACCCTGTGAACTGTTAGTGGGAATGTAAATTAGTGCAGCCACTATGGAAAACAGTAGGGAGACACCTCAAAAAATTAAGAAGAGGACTAGTATATGACCAGCTAGTCCACTTTTGGGCATTAACCCAAGTTATGTGAAAACACTAATTTGAAAAGATATATGCACCCCTGTGTTCACTGCACCACTATATATAATAGCCACACAATCGAAGAAGATTCCACAAGGAATGAATGCATAAAGAGATGTGGTATATAGAACGAATACTTGTTGCTGTTGCTGCTGTTCAGTTGCTAAGTCATATCTGACTCTTTGCAACATGAACTGCAGCATGCCAGGCTTCCCTGTCCTGAAGGGACTATCCCCCTGAGTTTGCTCAAACTCATGTCCATTGAGTTAGTGATGTCATCTAACCATCTCATCCTCTGTCACCCCCTTCTCCTCTTGCCCTCAATCTTCCCCAACATTAGGATCTGTTCTAATGAGTTGGTTCCTTGCATTAGGTGGCCAAAGTACTGGAACTTTAGCTTCATCACCAGTCCTTCCAAAGAATATTCAGGGTTGAGTTCCCTTAGGATTGACTGGTTTGAAAGCATACTACTCAATCACAAAAAAAAGAAAAAAATCTTGCCATTTGTGACAACATGGAAGACCTTGAGGGTATTACGCTAAGAGAAATAAGTCACATGGAGAAAGACAAATATCAGATGATTTAGCTCACATGCAGAATATAAAAAACAAACAAAAACATCCAAATAAGTGAACAAACCAAACCAAAACAAACATGTAGGTACAGACAACAGAGAGAAAGGGAAGGACAAAATGGGTAAAATGTGTTAACTATATGGTGATGGATGAAATATATCATGTTTAAGAGAAAAAAAAAAGAGAAGGCACAAATAAATATCAGGAATGAAAAAGGAGATCACTACATATCCCCGGTGACTAAGTAGTAAAGAATCTGCCTGCAATGCAGGAGACTTGTAGGAGACATGGGTTCAATCCCTGGATCAGAAAGATTCCCTGGAGTAGGAAATGACATCCCACTCCAGTATTCTTGCCTGGAAAATCCCATGGACATAGGAGCCCGGCGGGCTGAAGTCCATGGGATCACAAAACAGTCAGACACGACTGAGCAACTAAACAACAATATATTCTACAGACTTATAGGAAACAAAATGGGCTTCCCTGGTAGCTCAGATGGTTAAGAATCTTCCTGCAATGCAGGATACTCTGGTTCGATTCCTGTGTTGGGAAGTACCCCTAGAGAAGGATAAGCTACCCACTTCAGTATTCTTGGGCTTCTCTGGTGGCTCAGATGGTTAAGAATCTTCCTGTTATGCAGGAAACCTAGGTTTGATCCCTGGGTTAGGAAGATCCCCTGGAGGAGGGCATGGCAACCCACTCCAGCATTCCCACCTGGAGAATCCCCATGGTGAGAGGGGCCTTGTGGGCTACAGTCCATGGGGTCGCAAAGAGTCAGACAGGACTGAAGAATTAAGCCCAGTACAATATAGGAAACAAAAGAATACTAAGAAAGTCTCTGTTCCAAAAAAATACAAAATTTTGATGAAATGGACATAATCTTATAAAACTGGAAATAACTAAAATGGATACAGGAATAAACAGAATATCTAAAGAGTCTTATTGAGGAAATTAATTTGTAATTAAAAACCAAAACAAACAAAAAACAAAACTGGAAAACTTTAGCTAGATCACATCAATAATCTTAGTCTTTTGCAAACTGTTCCAGATAGTAGAGAAAGAAGAAATGCTCCCAAGTTACCTTTAAATCTAGCAAACCCTTAAAAACAAAACCTGACAAGGACATTATTAAACAATTATACTATTTTCTTATTCATGAACTTAGATTTAAACCCCTAAGCAAATAATTAGCAAATCAAATCTAGCAACATCTTGAGTAAGATGTAACATCTTCCTTAATATAAAAAACATTTTTAATGCTTCCCCTTTGAAACTGGGACTGTGACAATGATGCAAAATATTACCACTTACAGTCAGCAATGCAGGAGACCTGGGTTCAATCCCTGGGTCAGGAAGATTCCCTGCAGAAGGAAATGGCTACCCACTCCAATATTCTTGCCTGGAGAATTCAACAGACATAAGGTTCTGGAGGGCATGGGGTCCCAAAGAGTCAGACACAACTGAATAATTAATACTTCACTTCAGTCACTGGAGATCTTGGCCAAGAGAGGGCCACGCCTTACTAAAAGCAATACAGTAAAATGCATACAGATAAGGAACAGAAGGAAATAAAACTGTACTTGAGTTGAGTGAGTGAGTGAGTTGTTCAAACATGTCTGCCTCTTTGCGGCCCGATGGCCCACAGGGCTACTCTGTCCATGGGGTTCTTGAGAATACTGGAGTGGGTTGCCATGCCCTTCTCCAGGGGATGATCCTGACCTAGAGATCAAACCCAGGTCTCCCACATTGCAGTCAGATTCTTTATCATCTGAGCCAACAGAGAGCAAAACTGTCCTTCAGTTCAGTTCAGTCATTCAATCATGTCTGACTCTTTGCTACCCCATGGAATGCAGCACGCCAGACTTCCCTGTCCATCGCCAACTCATGCAGTTTACTCAAATTCATGTCCATTGAGCCGGTAATGCCTTCCAACCATCTCATCCTCTGTTGACTCCTTCTCCACCTGTCCTCAATCTTTCCCAGCATCAGGGTCTTTTCCAACTAGTACATTCTTCGCATCAGGTGGCCAAAGTGTTGGAGCTTCAGCTTCAGCATCACTCTATCCAAAGAATATTCAGGACTGATTTCCTTTAGGATGGACTGCTTGGATCTACTTGCAGTCCAAAGGACTCTCAAGAGTATCCTCCAACACCACAGTTCAAAAAGCATCAATTATTTGGTGCTCAGCTTTTTTTATAGTCCAGCTCTCACATCCATACATGACTGCTGGAAAAACCATAGCTTTGACTAAATAGACCTTTGTAGGCAAAGTAATATCTCTGGTTTTTAATATGCTATCTAGGATGGTCATTGCTTTTCTCTCAAGGAACAAGCATCTTTTAATTTCATGGTTACAGTCACAATCTGCAGTGATTTTAGAGTCCAAGAAAATAAAGTCGGTCACTGTTTCCATTGTTTCCCCATGTATTTGCCATGAAGTGATGGGATCGGATGCCATGATCTTAGTTTTTTGAATGTTGAGTTTTAAGCCAACTTTTTCACTTTCCTCTTTCATTTTCATCAAGAGGCGCTTTAGTTCCTTTTTCCTTTCTGCCATAAGGGTGATGTCGTCTGCATATCTGAGGTTATTCATATTTCTCCTGGCAATCTTGATTCCAGCTTGTGATTCATCCAGTGCGGCAATTTGCATGATGTACTCTGCATATATCTTAAATATGCAGTGTGACAATATAAAGCCTGGACGTATTCTTTTCCCAATTTGGAACCAGTTCGTTGTTCTATGTCCAGTTTTAACGGTTGCTTCTTGACCTGCATACACACTTCTCTGGTGGCAGGTAAGGTGATCTGGTATTCCCATCTCTTGAAGAATTTTCCACAGTTTGTTGTGATCTAGACAGTCAAAGGCTTTGGCATAGTCAATAAAGAAGAAGTAGATATTTTTCTGGAATTCTCTTGTTTTTCTATAATCCAACGGATGTTGGCAATTTGACTCTGGTACCTCTGCCTTTTCTAAATCCAGTTTGAACACCTGGAAGTTCTCTGTTCACATACTGTTGAAGCTGGGCTTGGAGAATTTTGAGCATTACTTTGCTAGTGTGTGAGATGAGTGTAATTGTGTGGTAGTTTGAACATTCTTTGGCATTGCCTTTCTTTGGGTTGGATGAGAAAACTGATCTATTCTAGTCCTGTAGCCACTGATGAGTTTTCCAAATTTGCTGGCAATATTGAGTGCAGCGCTATCACAGCATCATCCTTTCAGATTTGAAATAGCTCAACTGGAATTCGATCACCTCCACTAGCTTTGTTCATAGTGATGCTTCCTAAGGCCCATTTGACTTTGCATTCCAGGATGTCTGGCTCTAGATGAGTGATCACAGCTTCATGGTTTTCTGGGTCATGAAGAGCTTTGTTGTATATTTCTTCTGTGTATTTTTTCCACCTCTTCTAAATATCTTCTGCTTCTGCTAGGTCCATACCATTTCTGTCCTTTATCGAGCTCATTTTTGCATGAAATGTTCCCTTGGTATCTCTAAATTTCTTGAAGAGTTCTCTAGTCTTTCCCATTCTATTGTTTTCCTCTATTTCTTTGCACTGACTGCTGAGGAAGTATTTCTTATCTCTCCTTGCTATTCTTTGGAATTTTGCATTCAGATAGGTATATCTTTCCTTTTCTCCTTTGCCTTTATATTTCTCTTCTTTTCTCTTTGTAAGGCCTCCTCAGACAACCATTTTGCCTTTTTGCATTTCTTTTTCTTACAGATGGTTTTGATCACTGCACAATGTCACAAAACTCTGGTCATATTTCTTCATGTACTCTGTCAGATCTAATCCCTTGAATCTGTTTGTCACTTTCACTGTATAATCCTAAGTGATTTGATATATGTCATACCTGAATGGTCTAGTGGTTTACCCTAGTTTCTTCAATTTAAGTCTGAATTTAGGCAATAAGGAGTTCATGGTCTGTGCCACAGTCAGCTCCCAGTCTTGTTTTGGCTGACTGTATACAGCTTCTCCATCTTCAACTACAAAGTATATAATCAATCTGATTTTGATATTAACCATCTGGTGATGTCTATTTGTAGATTCATGTCTTGTGTTGCTGGAGGAGGGTCTTTGCTATGACCAGTGCACTCTCTTGGGAAAACTCTGTAAGCCTTTGCCCTGCTTCATTTTGTACTCCAAGGCCAAACTTGCCTGTTACTTCAGTTATCTCTTGACTTCCTACTTTTGCATCCCAGTTCACTATGATGATAAGAGCATCTTTTTTGGTGTTAGTTCTAGAAAGTCTTATAGGTCATGATAGAACAGTTAAACTTCAGCTTCTTTGGGATTAGTGGTTGGGGCATAGACTTGGCTTACTGTGATACTGAATGGTTTGCCTTGGAAATGAACAGAGATCATTCTGTCATTTTTGAGACTGCACTCAAGTACAGCATTTAGGACTCTTCTGTTGACTATGAGGGCTACTCTATTTCTTCTAAAGGATTCTTGCCCACAGGAGTAGATATAATGTTCATCTGAGTTAAATTCACCCATTCCATTACATTTTAGTCCACTGATTCCTAAACTGTTAATGTTCACTCTTGCCATCTCCGGTTTGACCACTTCCAATTTATCTTGACTCATGGACCTAACATTCTAGCTTCCTATTCAATAGTGTTCTTTATGTTCAAATTAATTTTTAGAATAGCACTGATTTTAGTAAACTCTGCAAGATTTTCCTTTAGGCACAGGAATGCAGGGCTATACACTCAAGCTGAGAGCAAGGATTATACCAAGATGATGAGATAAGCAAACACAGAGATAACAGAATTTATACCATGAAAGGAAGAAAAGCAAGAAATAATTCCCTGTATCCAATCTTTCCTGTAGGTATTGCTGGGGTGATCTCAGGTTTGGGGGTTTTGCTTATATCGTATGAGGCAAATTCATATGGAAAGCTCCTTGTCTGGCTCATTGTGGGACTGGTTCAGCTGTCCCATATGGATACTCTCTACATTGATGTTAAAAATATTTCTGTGGCTCTACTGTGTTATGCGACTAAGCTGCTTGTAGAATCTGAAAGTCACCTTAAGCCACTGAGGTTGGTTTGCAATGTACTGAGGCTCAAGCACATTGACAAGAGGTCTTGCATTATTTAAGTAGCTGGGTTACTTCAGCAGGCCTCTAGCCAAGGCCTCAGTCAAGACAGCAGAATAAAACAGAAAAAGCAAAGCTTTATTACAAACAAAACTCTATCTTACACTTCCCCGAGCCCCTAGCAATCTAATTTGCTTTCTGTCTTTATGGGTTTACCTATTCTGGATATTTCAGGTAAATGAAATCATGTAATATGTGATCTTTTGTGTCTGGGTATTTATTTAGCATAATGCTTTGAAGTTTATCCGTGTTGTGATATGTACCATAATACCATGTATTGAAGAGACTACTCATTTCAACAAATGGTCTTGACACCCTTGTCAAAATCAACTAACCACAGATATATTGGTTTATTTCTAGAATCTCAACACTACTTCACTGAATTGCTTTCCTGTATTTATTAAATGACACTCATTTTTGCTTCTTAAAGCTTTGTAGTTAGTTTTGAAATCAGAAGCATTGAGTTCTCTAAGGTGTCCTTCCTTTTCAAGACTCTTTTGGCTATTTGTGACCTCCTGCAATTTCAAATGAATGTTAGAACAGGCTTTCCCATTTCTGCAAAAAGCTCTTTGAGACTCTGTGAGAAACTTTATTTAATCTGAAGATAGCTATGGGTACTACTGACATCTAAACAATATTAAGTCAAATCTGTGAACATGGGTTATTTTTCTGTTCATTTAAGTCTAATTCAATTGATTTCAGCAAGATATTATAGTTTTTAGTGAACAAGTCTTCCAGCGTATTGGTTACATTTACTCATACTTTATCAAACAAAACTGTTTTCTTAACTTCATTTTTGTATTATTCACAACTAGTATATGAAAATACAACTGAGTTTTGCATTGAGTGTGAATCTACAATTTTGTTAAACTTGTTTTTAGCTTTATAGTTTGTTTTGTGAATTCTTCACAATTTTCTATATAGAAGAATGTGTCTTCTGCAAATAATTTTACTTCTTTTCCAGTCTAGATCCTTTTATTTATTTTTCTTGCCTATCTGCTTTATTAAAAGATCATTAATTTAAATGTTAATCTCATCCAAAAAGATAAAAAACTTCACAAAACATTTAGAATAATATCTGATCAAAACCTGAGCATCCTGGCCCAGTCAAGTTTACAGAAAAAATTAACCATCAGAGCACCACTGATAAGCTCTACACAAAGGTTACTATTTTCTTGATCTGCCAGAATGCATTTTTAAATTTTCTTCCCATTCACCAGATGGTCAATATTGAATTTAGACTGATTATATTCTTTGCAGCCAAAGATGGAGAAGCTCTATAGTCAGCAAAAACACGATTGGTAGCTGACTGTGGCTCAGATCATGAAATTATAATTGCAAAATTCAGACTTAAATTGAAGAAAGTAGGGAAAACCACTAGACCATTCAGGTATGACATATATCAAAACACTTAGGATGATACAGTGAAACTGACAAATAGATTCAAGGGATTAGATCTGATAGACAGAGTGCCTGAAAAACTATGGCCAGAGGTTTGTGACACTGTATAGGAGGCAGTGATGAAGACCATCTGCAAGAAAAAGAAATGTAAAAAGACAAAATGGTTGTCTGAGGAGGCCTTACAAATAGCTGAGAAAAGAAGAGACACTAAGGGCAAAGGAGAAAAGGAAAGATATACCTATCTGAATGCAAAATTCCAAAAAATAGCAAAGAGGGATAAGAAAGATTTCCTCAGTGGTCAGTGCAAAGAAATAGAGGAAAACAATAGAATGGGAAAGACTAGAGAACTCTTCAAGAAAATTAGAGATATCAAGGGAACACTTCATGCAAAAATGACCACGATAAAGGACAGAAATGGTATGGACCTAACAGAAGCAGAAGATATTTAGAAGAGGTGGCATGAATACACAGAAGAAATATACAACAAAGCTCTTCATGACCCAGAAAACCATGAAGGTGTGATCACTCATCTAGAGCCAGACATCCTGGAATGCAAAGTCAAATGGGCCTTAGGAAGCATCACTATGAACAAAGCTAGTAGAGGTGATCAAATTCCAGTTGAGCTATTTCAAATCTGAAAAGATGGTGCTGTGATAGCGCTGCACTCAATATTGCCAGCAAATTTGGAAAACTCATCAGTGGTCACACGACTGGAAAAGGCCAGTTTTCATTCCAGTCCCAAAGAAAGGCAATGCCAAAGAATGTTCAAACTACCACACAATTACACTCATCTCACACACTAGCAAAGTAATGCTCAAAATTCTCCAAGTTTGGCTTCAACGGTATGTGAACGGAGAACTTCCAGATGTTCAAGCTGGATTTAGAAAAAGCAGAGGAACCAGAGATCAAATTCTCAACATCCGATGGATCATAAGAAAAGCAAGAGAATTCCAGAAAAACATCTACTTCTGCTTTATTGATTATGCCAAAGCCTTTGACTGCCTAGATCACAACAAACTGTGGAGAATTCTTCAAGTGATCGGAATACCAGATCACCTTACCTGCCTCCTGAAAAATCTGTATGCAGGTCAAGAAGCAACAGTTAGAACTGGACATGGACCAATGAACTGGTTCCAAATTGGGAAAGGAGTACATCAAAACTGTATACTGTCACCCTGCTTATTTAATTTATATGCAGAGTACATCAAGCAAAATGCTGGGCTGGATGAATCACAAGCTGGAATCAAGATTGCTGGGAGAAATATCAATAACCTCAGATTTGCTGATGACACTACCCTTATGGCAGTAAGTAAAGAGGAACTAAAGAGCCTCTTGATGAAAATGAAAGAGAAGTTTGAAAAAGTTGGCTTAAAACTCAACTTTAAAAAAACTAAGATCATGGCATCTAGTCCCATCACTTCATGGCAAATAGATGGGGAAACAATGGAAATAGTGACCAACTTTATTTTCTTGGGCTCCAAAATCACTGCAGATGATGACTGCAGCCATGAAATTAAAAGACACTTGCTCCTTGGAATAAAAGCTATGATCATCCTAGACAGCATATCAAAAAGCAAAGACATTACTTTGCCAACAAAGGTCCGTCTAGTCAAAGCTATGGTTTTTCCAGCAGTTGTGTATGGATGTGTGAGTGTGGGACCATAAAGAAATCTGAGCACTGAAGAATTGATGCTTTTGAACCGTAGTGTTGGAGGAGACTCTTNAAAAAGCAAAGACATTACTTTGCCAACAAAGGTCCGTCTAGTCAAAGCTATGGTTTTTCCAGCAGTTGTGTATGGATGTGTGAGTGTGGGACCATAAAGAAATCTGAGCACTGAAGAATTGATGCTTTTGAACCGTAGTGTTGGAGGAGACTCTTGAGAGTCCCTTGGATTGCAAGGAGATCAAAGCAGTCAGTCTTCAAGGAAATCAGTCCTGACTATTTATTGGAAGGACTGATGCTGAAGCTAAAACTCCAATACTTTGGCCACCTGATGCGAGGAACTGACTCATTGGAAAAGACCCTGATCCTGGAGAAGTTTGAAGGTGGGAGGAGAGGAGACAACAGAGGATGAGATGGTTGATGGCATCATCGACTCAGTGGACATGAGTCTGAGTGAGCTCTGGGAGTTCATGATAGACAGGGAAGCCTGGCGTGCTGCAGTCCATGGAGCCTTAAGAGTTGGACATGACTCTGAATGAACTGAACTGAACCCATTCACAAGTGTGATCTTCAACAACTGTGCTTTCCCTCCCTAGGCAATATCTATGTCCACTATCAGGGAGAAACACACTAAAATTACTTTAGGGATACCAATTCACACACCTATTGACAAAACTTAAAGTATCACAACAAAACCTTGACAAAAATGTAAGGTGCAACAGTTAGGATTGGGTTTGTTTGTAGGAGAAATAAGTCAAATGAACAAGACTGCAGTTTCCTTTTTTTCTCCCAGAAATAGATACACGGCTTCTCCTGCCTTTCTATTGAGCCATCTTGGATATTGGCCTCCATACTCAAGGTTGCCCTGTGCTATAAAATGTAAGTCAGAACTTCAGCTGTCATATTTGGATTGCTGTAAGTTTACAAAACGGCTGAATAAAAAGGGGTGTGGCTTCTGACTGAGTCAGTCCATTTCAAAAAGCTTTCCTAGAAAAACTCTGTATAACTACTACGTACATCTCATTAGAAATATCATGAGTAAAGGCAAATTAAGAAATGATCTTTACCCTGACACACTGCCATCCAACTAAAGAGGGCTACTTCTTGTTTTTTGTTCAGTCACTTAGTTGTGTCCTGCTTTTTGCGACCCCATGGACTGCGGCATGCCAGGCTTCCCTGTCCAGTATTAAATAAGGGGTCTATTATGATGAAAAAAAGGATACTGCTAGAACCCTTGTTCACAGTAGATAAGTGGGACATCTCCAGCATTGCTACTACTTTAAGAATATAAACTGTCAAAGACACTCTGGAGAGCAATGTGATTTTAACTAATGAAGTTGAAAATGTATATAACCTAGGACTCAGTAAAAACTCCACTAGATATGTAGCCAAGAAAAATTCACATGCACAAAAAGAGGAACATGATAGGGGCTCCTTATTGTTTATAGTCAAATCAGCACTGTAACTAAATATGGGAAACAACACACAAGAGCAGAGATATTCTATTTGGTGGAATTGGAAAGTAAAATGAATGGACTAAATCTGTGTATATCAATAGTAGCCAGAGCTCCAGAATAACATCAGATTTAAAAATAAATAGCTCAGCTGGTAAAGAATCC
>SJYA01011850.1:0-12282 GCA_006410615.1 Neotragus moschatus
ACTGACTCAATGGACATGAGTCTGGATAAATTCTGGGAGTTGGTGATGGACAGGGAAGTCTGGCATGCTGCAGTCCATGGGGTTGCAGAGAGTCCGACATGACTGAGCCACTGAACTGAAGTGGGTGATCACTGGCCACATGTGGCTGTGTAAATTTAACTAAACAAAATCTAAAATTCAGTTTCCTCATCACACTAGTTGTACTTCCAGTGCTCAGTTACTGGGGGCAGATGGCTGCTGTGCTGGAGAGAGTGGTCAGAGAACACTACCATCACCGCAGACAGGTATGTGGACACCACTGCAGGGCCAACCAGCTGGGAGCCCCACCTGAGGGAGGCCACCTCACACCCAATGGTGCTATTTCTTTAAAAACTTAAAAAAATAATTTTTTTTGGCCACACCCCAAGGCATGTGGGGCCTTAGTTCCCTGAACAGGGGTCTAATCCTTTGTGTGCGGACCCTGCACTGCAAGATGGAGTCTTAACCCCTGGATAGCCAGGGGAGCTGTCGATGGCACTGTTTGACGCTAGGTGGGGCCAACAGAATACTCAGCTGAACATCACCCCAAATTGCTGACCCACAAATTGTGAGCAAATAAGACACCTGTTTGGAGCCCTAAGTAAGCTTNGGACCCTGCACTGCAAGATGGAGTCTTAACCCCTGGATAGCCAGGGGAGCTGTCGATGGCACTGTTTGACGCTAGGTGGGGCCAACAGAATACTCAGCTGAACATCACCCCAAATTGCTGACCCACAAATTGTGAGCAAATAAGACACCTGTTTGGAGCCCTAAGTAAGCTTGGGGGCTGTTTGTTCTGCAGCAAAGCCTGTCTGAGGCCTAAGGTCCGACAGCCTCCTTGTCCCTCCGGGACGCAGAAGTCACAGTGGCCATCCAGTCCTCGGGGCGCTCACTGTCTGTCTGGACCCACCACTTACCCTGCCTTTCTCTTATCTCCCCGTCCTCTGGGGCCATCTGCAGCCCCTCAGATGCTGGCGGGCTTTGCAAGACATGAGTCTGATTGGGTCACTAATCAGAGGGTTGGGTCACCTGCTCCAACCCTCCTGTGGCTCCTGCGTGCCCTCCCATCCCACCACATGTCACTGCCCACCCCTCACTGGCCCCAGCTTTGGGGGCCTCCTTTCAGTCCCCTAGCAACCAAGCACTTCCCTGCCTCAGGGACTCCGCAAGGGCTGTTCCCACAGCCCAGAGGGCCTCCCGTCCCCAGAGTGTTCTCTCTCTCACTCAGGTCTCCCGCTTAACTGGAGCATCCTCAGGGGAGCCTTCCAGTCATCCCCAAGTCACGTTCCCTTTCCTATCAGTTTGACCTGCATTTCATTCTTTTATCTTAGCAATTCCTTATCCTGTGGCTGCCTCCGGCTCTGGAAACTCCCAGGAAGCACACAGGTCCTGCTGGAATTTGTCACCTCTATCCCCAGGGCCCAAGCACAGCGCCTGGAGCAGACTACCACACTCAGCACTGGTTCCACTGACAATGGACACACCATCTCTGGAGGTGGTGTTGGCTCACAGCTAGGTCCTGTTGCCGACCACCCAGAGAGGCTGCGGGGAAGGGCGAACCAGAGCCAGCTGGTTTCCCCTAGAAGGACCCGGGAAGGGGCCTCGGCCGGCACCCACCCATGATTTGGAGCTGGGGGTCGGGGGACAGACCTGTCTTGTGCAGCTCAGGCAGGAAGCGCAGGAAGATAGGGTGGGCGTACTGCGGCAGCTCCTTCTGCAGGAGCTGGGCTAAGTGCTCCAGGTCGCAGCTGCCAGAGGAGCTGGCCACAGCAGCCATGCCGGCCCGGCCCTCGGTCCCTGGGGAGGCGGCAGAGTGGACGGTGAGCAGCTGGCTGGCCACGGCCCCGCTGGCTGCTCCACACAAACGCCCGGCCCCTCCCGTCTCTCGGGATACCTGGCACCTCGACGCCATACACAGCCACGTCGGCCATGTCCAGCAGGCGGCTGAGCGTGCCCTCCACCTCGGTGGTGGACACGTTCTCGCCTTTCCAGCGGAACGTGTCCCCCGTGCGGTCGCGGAAATACACGTAGCCCAGCTCGTCCATCACCAGCACATCACCTAGAAAGGAGTCGTATGGGCGGGGTGGGGCCCCCAGGGGCTTGGTTGGGGGCAGGTGTTCTGAGGGTGGGGCCCTTCAATCCCTTCCCCCTCCCCAAGGGGTGGCAAAGGCCTCTGGAGGGGTGCCCACCCACCACTGAGGTAGGCCTGATCCCCCTTCTTGAAGACATCCCGGGCAATCTTCTTGTGGTTGGCGTTCTCGTTCAGGTAGCCGTCAAAGCGCCGCAAGGGGTCTTGCTGAATGATGACGCCCACCAGCTGGCCCGGCTCACCTGCGGCCAGGGGAGGCAAGGTCAGGTCCCCCTGGGGCCTCCTTCATGCTAAAATACCCCCAGCAATGCCCCCTTTCTCCCCCAGCCCGGGAGCCCCGAGGGCTGGGAGATTCTCAGTAACACTTGGTCACTGAACAAATGAAAGGGTGGTCAAGCTCAACGTGGACGGCCTAACTAAAGCCAGCACTCCCCAGGCCCCACTCTGCTCAGAGGCTTGCATTCTGTACCACACCACCTCCTCAGACAACCAAGTGCAGGAGGGGACTCAGGCACAGAGCTGGGGGAGCTGTGGCGCCTGGGGCCCAGGGTCCACAGCACGAATGGGCTGATGGGTAGATGGGATGGTGACTGAACGGATGGTTGGATCAAGAAATAAATGCCATGAAGTCCCAAGAGAAGAGCTGACTTCTGGCCGCTGATCAGGACAGGGCTCCTCAACCACCCACCAACCCATCCCCGCCCTGTCCCCTTCCTAAGCCAGCCCCTCCCACTCTGACCCGAGTTGCAACCCTCGGGCAGACCTGGCTTGCAGGGAACGCAAAGGCCATCAGGGCCCCGGATCAGCTCCATGGTGTCCTCGTTGACACGAACCAACCGGATGGGGTACACGAAGGACAGGATGCGGCTGTTGAAGCCACAGGCTCCCACCTGCAAAGGCCAAGCCTTGGGCCCGGGCTCTCCCACCACGGGCCTCATACTGGACAGTCTTGGGGGCTGCGAGCTGGGCTCTGGTTCCCGCAACCGCACTCCATGCCGGAAGCCCGCCCTCCCCTCCGCCGTCCGTGTCTCCCGTGGGCCCGCTGCGTCCCCAACCTGGGCCGCACCTGGCCATCGAAGTTGCCCAGGCTGCAGTTACACTCCGTGGCCCCATAGAACTCGGCCACCTGGGGGATGTGGAAGCGGCTTGAGAATTCGGTCCAGATGGACTGGCGGAGGCCGTTGCCAAGCGCCATGCGCACCCGGTGCTGGCCCTCCGCCTCCCGGGGCGGCTGGTTCAGGAGGTAGCGGCACAGTTCGCCGATGTACTGCACGATCTGGGGGTGGACCGGGCATGAGTCTGGGCCCTGGAGGCTGCCCCGCCTTCGCTGCCCTCCCAAGCCCCTACTCCTCCTATCCCCAGGGCCAGCTGTATGACCCCTTCCCTCTCTGGGCCTCAGTCTCCCCATCCGAGCAACGGGAGTGCTGCCCCGAGTAAACGGCTAGCTGCCTTCAGCTCGAAGACGGGCGTCCCTGCGTAGAACTGGCGTGGGGCACAGGGGTGCTCCACCCTTTGCCTTCTCACTCACTGTGCAGTTGTACTTGATACAGTCGTCCCAGAAGCGGGAAGCCGAGAACTTCTTCCGGATCACCACGGTCATGCCGTGGATCAGGCACTGCCCTATCCCCACGATGTTTCCTGAAGGCAGAGGGGGGACCCGGGGGTCAGGGAGACAGGAGCCCTTTCTTTCCAGAGTCTTGTCTTTTTATTTTGGCCACCAAAGATGTCATTTTACTTTTTTAACTGTTAATTTTGCACTGGGGTATAGCTGATTAACCAACAATGTTATGGTTTCAGGTGAAGAGCGAAGGACTCAGCCATACATATACATGTAACCATTCTCCCCCAGACTCCCCTCCCATCCAGGCTGCCACATAACACTGAGCAGAGCTCCTTGGGGCTATATAGTGCGGAGTGAAGTAAGTCAGACAGAGGAGAGAGATCATAGACTCCAGAGCCTCCTCTTGTACAGTCCAAATCCCCTCAAAGACTCTCCCTCTCCCCTGTCCTGCCCTCCAACTCTAACTGATCACATCTCTCCCCAGTCAGATACCTTCCATGGCTCCCCAGTGCCTACGAGTTCAAGTGCACATTACTTAGTCCCCTGAAGCCTCTGGAGCTCGCCCCAAGCTCTTTTTCCCAAAGCTGTAACACTGCCATTTAGCCAGCCAGAACTGAGCTAGCCTGCCTGGCTTCACACTTGCCTGTATTGGGGGGGCACCTCCTCCAGGAAGCCTTCCTGGAGTTGGGCTCCTCTTTGAGTTGAACTCCTTGCTTCCTGCACCTCCCCACACTCAATGCCCTTTCTTGCCTGAGAGAGTTCAGGGTAGGGTTCCCATCATTCAGCCTGCCCCCAACACACACACTCAAACTCTAAGCACCTTTAAGGGCAGGAACTATATTTAGTCATCTATCTTTCTAGAAAGCCCCCAGACCAAGCAGCCAGGCTATCCACACCTGTGGAAATGGACTGAATGGTCAGACCAGCCCAGGTGCCCTGTGGGGCGCTGCCACACCCACCAGTTATGCTGGTATGCCCACTCTCATCAAGGTCAATGTCCACATCTGGATTTGAAACCAGATTTGACTCCAAAGCTTGTTAGGTTTCTACTGCAACATGTAGCCTGCCAGGAGGGGTAGGGCTCTGAAGGCTCAGGGACGGCTGGGCACCGAGGGGGCGGGCCCAGGCTACCTGCAGAGTGGTAGAGGGGGAGGCAGTCATAGACGATGTCGTCGGGCCGCATGCGGAAGCCATAGTACACCAGGGCAGCCATCCGGTAATACCTGGGAAGGCAGAGGGCTGAGGGCTCCGTGGGCCCTTGGAAAGGCAGGAGGAGAGGAGCCCCAGGCCCCACCGCCCCAGGTCTCCCCCCAGGCACTGTCCCCTTACCTGCTGTGCACTACGATGGCAGCTTTGGGCAGCCCAGTGGTGCCCGACGTGTAGATGTAGAAGAGCTTATCTGAGGAAAACAGGCAGGAGCAGCTGTGAGAGGGGCCAGCGCAAGGCTGGGGCACAGAGTCAGACACTGGTAGGTGTGTATCACTTAACACCCATTCCCGGCACACCTACTCCAGGAAGCCTACCCTGATGACCATCACTACCTGCTCTAATACCTGCACTGGCTCCTTCAACACACTCTTCTGAGCCCTCATTCTGTGCCAGGGCCAGGGTGACATCAGTGACTAATATGAGCACAGGCCTTGCCTAGGAGGGAGGTGCCCGCCCAGTGGGACAGGAAGATGAGGAGGCGGGCATTTCCAATAGCGAGCACTGCGTGTTGGCAAGCACAGGGCCTGCCAAAGCCTGGTGGCAGCACTGGACCCAGGCTCCAGGGAGGGGAGGTACCTCCAGGGAGGGCTTTCTCAGAGGACCTGATGCCTACTACATGGGAGGTATCAGCTGCAGACAGCGGGGCTCAGAGGCAGCTTTTGCACCAGCAACTCTGTCTTTATCCCCCCAGATCTGAGTACCAGGGACAGTCACGTCATGGTCTCTGTATGAGGCTCAGTCCCACCAGGCTGGAGGTTCCAGGAGGTCAGGCATGCCATGGAGTGACGCCACATGTTATACAGTAACTCGTGTTACAGGGTGCCCACGGCATGTCAGCCCAAGGCTGGGCACCAGACTCAACCAGCCAGAGGCCTTGCCCTCAAGGAGCTTACAAAAGCACCCAGCATGCAAGAGGCACAGATGGCAGAGGTCAGACGGTAACGACCCCAGCTCTCCATGGGGCCTTTTCCAGCCCTCAAGCATAGGTTCGGGTGCCATCCCCAATTTCACAGCTCTGGGAACCGGGGTCAGAGAGCAGCTCAGGTCTTCAGGGTCACACAGGGGAAGCAGTAGAGCTGGGACATGAAATTGGCCCAGGCTCTGAACCCCCCACTCCAGGCCACACGGCAAGCAGTGGGGTCCACAAGGCAGGCTTGTGGAGCAGAGAAGAGAGGCGAGAGGGTCTGGAAGGCTGCCTGGAGGAGGGGGCAGGGGGCAGGCAGCTCAGAGCAGGGAGAGGATCATAACAGGGGCCTGCTCTGGACGGGTGCTGGGTGACTATGAAAGGGGCTCGCCGAAGGCCTGAGCCCAGCCCACACTTGGACGAGGCAGGCTCCCAGGCTCCACCTGCTCCTGCATGCGTCAAGCATCAGCGAAGGCTCTTCAAGAACTGCATGTTCAAGAAGTGCCTGCCACTTTCACACACGTCAGCTCACCCAGTCTTTGCAGTAAAAGCTGAGGACTGTGGCTCATTTTCCCCGAACGGAAAAGGGATAGGACATGACTCATTCCAGGTCATGTGGCAAGTTTACAGAAGAACCCAGGCCCCAAGGCCCCCTCTCTGTCTCTTGACCATCTTTGAACCCTTCTGTGGGGGTGAGGGGCTCACCTACGAAGCCCTTGTTGGGACGGCTGGGCTGGTGCTTGGGGGTATCTTCCAGCAGCGGGTCCAGTTGCTTCACGCTGGCGGGCACCGCGCTGGGCTCCAAGGGACCGGAGCAGAAGAGGTTGAGCGAGGGGTCCAGGTTGGCATGGATCTCAAGGATAGCTGCGGAGGAAACAAGACAGATCCACGGGCAGGCCAGGGCACCCCCTCCTCCCCCTGCCCTGTGTTTCAGGGACCTCTACTCATGTTGGGGCTGAGCATGGTGTCAGAGGACGCTGGCTGGGTCTGGCAGAGAGGTGAGTGAAGTGCCTGGGACTTGTTATAAGGAAGATGCTGAGAGAAGCAAGGGCTCCCACGAGCTGCTGGCTGATCACGTGGCAGGCTCTTTACATGCAGGTTCCTGCTCACACACCTCAGGAAACAGGTACCAGTAACAGCCCATCTTACAGATGGGAACACTGAGGCCCCAAGCACAGGAGGGAATCACAGCTAGAATATGCCAGATCTGGGGCTCAAAGCCAGCTCTACCTCACCCCAAGGTTTATGCTTCTATCCACTGTATGATGCTAGTCTGTGGGGGACTGGTTAGGAGGGAGGAGTTGGGGGGGCGGTCAGAGGCTGGCAGCCCTCCAGCCTCTTCAGAGGGTGGCGGCCTTCTCTCAGGCTCCCCTGTGCATTACAGATGTCCAGACACTCAGCGCCCGGAGCACAGGCTGGTCCTGGCCCACTCAGCCATAATTCCTCTTAACTTCTTCCAACCCTCTCACTCTCTCCCTGCCGCCTCCTTCCTCACCTCATTTCAGCACCTCCGTAACCTCTTCTGCCCATCAGCCCACAACATTAGCCCATTAGTCACAACAGTGTGGGAGAGAGAACAGGTACACTGGGGTTAAGCCCAAGGTCAAATCTTGGTTCTGTCACCCACTTAACAGCTGTGTGGCTCTGGGTGAGTGCCTCGCGCCACTCTGAAACTCGGTCTCATTCTCTGTAAAGCCAAGATGATACTCTCTGCTTCACCAGGCTTTGTGAAGATTAGAGCTGCGTCTGTGAAGCACCGAGCTCAGCATGTGGTCAGTGCCAGTGTGGCGGCCAATAAACATAAGCTCTGCAGCACAGGAGGGAGCAGCTTCTTGTTCCCATTTTACGGGTCAGGTAGATGAGGCCATGTATGGCTGTGAGAGCTGGACTATAATGAAAGCTGAGCACCAGAGAACTGATGCTTTTCAACTGTGGTGTTGGAGAAGACTCTTGAGAGTCCCTTGGACTGCAGGGAGATCCAACCAGTCCATCCTAAAGGAGATCAGTCCTGAATATTCATTGGAAGGACCGATGCTGAAGCTGAAGCTCCAATACTTTGGCTACCTAATGAGAAGAACTGATTCACTGGAAAAGACCTTGAAGCTGGGAAAGATGGAAGGCGGGAGGAGAAGGGGATGACAGAGGATGAGATGGTTGGATGGCATCACTGTCTCAATAGACATGAGTCTGAGTAAATTCCGGGAGTTGGTGATGGACAGGGAGGCCTGGCGTGCTGCAGTCCATGGGGTCGCAAAGAGTCAGATACTAATGACTGAGTGACTGAACTGATTGCGATGANGTAAATTCCGGGAGTTGGTGATGGACAGGGAGGCCTGGCGTGCTGCAGTCCATGGGGTCGCAAAGAGTCAGATACTAATGACTGAGTGACTGAACTGATTGCGATGAGGCCAAGTAAGTCACAAGAATGGTTACCATCATGTCTGAGGGCTCACTTAGCATCAGCCGCTTTGTTAATGCTTCACTCTGTTAAGCACCTCCCTGAAAACGGTGCTGTGGTGAGGAGACTGTGACAAAGGACTGCCATCTCCCTGGGTCTCCCGGCTCCTGGGGGTTGGGGAGGAAGAGCCCACACCGTCTGACTCCAGGGCTCATGCCCTTAACCTCTGGGCCACACACAGCCTCCCCCAGGGGGGCTGGAGGTGGGTTGCGGCAATCCTGTGGGACTCCCTGCCTGTCCCTTGCCACTTCAGGGCTCACCTGGGGCCATCTCGCTGCCAAAGACGAGGGCCCGGGCCTGGGAGGAGGTCAGGCAGTGGAGCAGCGCGTCCCGCCGGAGGTTGGTGTTGATGAGCGCCGCCTCCACGCCCAGCTTGGCCATGCCCAGCCACAGACCCACAAACTCATTGCGGTTCTCCATGAAGAGGGCGGCCACATCACCCGAGGCCAGGCCCTGAGCCTGCAGGAAGTTGGCCACGCTGTTTGAGTAGTCATCTAGCTGCCGGAAGGTCCAGTGCGTGTCTGTGCCCTCAAAGATCAGGGCCGTCTTGTCCGGGTGGCGCTGGACTGTGGCGGCAAACAGGATGGGTACTGTGCGCCGCTCCCGTAGGTACCGTCGGACCTTGGCCTTTACCTTCAGGAGCACGGTGCCGCCGCTGGGGGATGGGAGGAAGAGCAAGGAAGCTGTGACTGCCGGGCTTAGGAGTAGGGGGTCCCAAGACCCTGGTTTGATCACTTGCGACACCCTCTGCCAAGCACCCGTGTGCGGGGCAGCATTACCTGAAGTGGCTCCCTGATGCTGCATGATAACACCGGGCACCCAGGCGATGACTTCCTCCCCACTCGGTACAGAGGAAGACACCGGTGCCCAGCACTTGCCCTGGGCTTCAAGGTGGGACAACGTGGCAGTGCTGGCATTTGAACTTCAGTCCCCTCCGACTCCAGAGTTCAACCCCTACTGCCCTCTAAACTCTGCTTGGAGTCTGTGGCTCTGTCAGGGCCTTCCACGTCTCCAGGGACCAAGCCAAAGTCCAAACTCCTCATCCTGGACCTGGCACACCCCCAGATCATCCCTCTCTCACTCACCACTCCAGTAAAAAAGGACAAGTTTGCAATTTGTCTAGTCTTCCTCCCTGTGGGCCCAGCAAGGGTGGGGCTCTGTCCTGCCTCACCATCTTGCTCCTGGGCCCCGCTCAGTGCCAGGCAGGGCACTGATGTTCAACAAATGTTTGTGCAGCCAGCTTTTGGCAACATCCCCCTACCTTGCCCTGCCACCTCAGATACCTGAACTCTCCTGGCTCCCCAGCCTCTCCGCCTTTGCTGCTGCCATGCCCTCCGACTGGCACCCCCTGCTTCCCCCTCCTGGAGGTGACTCTCAAGCATACCTGCTTCTCCTCTGGGAGGCCTCCGCTGATTTCCCAGGGCCCAGGCCTGAAGCTGTCTCTCTGCTTCACACCCCCACACCTCTGGGCTGCTACCATCCTTCCTGAGGTGGCCATTCAACACCTCCTTTTGCAATCAGCTCAGATTGACAAACGCCGAGCTGCCTGCTCTGGGTGCGGGTCACACTGAGCAAAACAAGACTGCCAAGGGCTCTGCTTGCAGGGCCCTGCTAGCCTGCGGATTTTCTGTGTCCCCTGCCAGTCTCCCTGACCAGTCTGAGCCTGTCCCAGGTCCTAGACTGCCCTGTCCACTCAACTCCACACTGAGTCAGCCCAAGGTCTGGCGCAGAGCAGGTGGCAGCCAGGGTTTCTTGGTACAGGATATCCTCCTTGTGGACCATACCTGCCCTTCTTTGTGGAGCAGGTTCTTTGTGGGCATGATTCACCTGGCTCAAGAACCCATGCCAGCTGGAGGACAGGGACTTCTCCACAGGGTTCCTCTCCACCCTCTCACAAGCTACAGCATCTTCTCGGGACCCCTTACCGAGGTCTCCTCAACATGCCTGGTGTTCAGTGTATGGACCAGGCCCCCAAGTGTGCTCCAGGCCAAGTGGCACCAGGTTAGGGAGATTCCCTGGGAAGAGAACTTTGACCGTGGCAATGGAGGTACCATGTCCTATTGCAAGGGGAGGGATGCGGAGCAAAGACTGCTCCTTTGGGGCCCAGGTACTCTGTGCTGGTAGAGGCCATGTGGTCTGGTTTGGGGAGATTAAACCCAGAAGAGTGTAGGAGACCCAGGAAGGGCTGTTCCAGGTACTCACAAGACATCACGCCTGACAGTCTTGATAAAGATTCGTATGAAGCGCCAGCCGCCAGACCCCAGGTAGAGGAAGAACAGGGAGAACCCCACTTGGGTCCAGGAGAGTTTCAGCACCAGCCAGGAGAACAGCAGCACTCCCAACAGAGACGCTCCAAGCAGCATTGTGGCCTGTGGGCACAGGGCGGTCAGTGGACCCAAGTGTCTGGGTCCCCTACCTCCTGGCCGGGCAGCCAGGCCATTATCATCTCAGATGGTCAATGTGTAGTGAGGTCAGATGGAGTAGGGTAGCTGAGGACTGGGTCCCATCCCAGGACAGTCTGGAAGGATCAGGCTAGAGGCCTGGACTTGAGGTAAGGAGCTGGGTTGTGGGTCAGAGGCTGGTTCTAGCTTCCCAGGCCCATCTCTGCCTAGGGCTCTCTGAATGATCTTGGACAAGTCCCTTTCCCACTTTAGTCCTTAGTCTTCCCCTCTGTGCAATGGGTTTAATGACCATTGGTCTCAGAGGACAGCCTACGCGCCTGACATCTAGGATCCCAATCAAAATGGCTTGGTATTGACTTAAGTGCCTCTGGTTCGACTTCCCACTAGAAGACCTAGGGAGTTTCTGTGGATGATAAGGCCAAGCCACAACACCCAGAGAGGCAGCTTCTTGGGAAGAGGCCTTGCTCAGTCCCTGCCCTTAGGCCGGGGAGCACCATGCCTCTGCTGGCCCACAGGGGGCGATGGTAAGAGCCCGGAGGTGCCAGACAGGTGACTGCCCAGAGAAAAGTACTGAGAGAAGGCCTTGAAGGCACCACCACAAACACACTCAGCAAGCCACTCTGGTGACTCTTCGGGAACTGGGGCTTAAGGGAAGAGGAACAGCTGGCAGGGCTGAGATTAGGGCTCTCGGGCTCTATTTCTAGCACTTTTCAGACTTGCTCAAGGGACAGCAGACTAGGCTGTTTGCCTTCAGGCTCTCCTAATCCTGGGGAGGGGCTGAAGGTCACGGCTATAAGGTAGCCCGAGATTCTCCAAGCCAGGATGAAGACATGGTCCGGACCCTTAGACCATCTCCCTCCTCCAAAACACGAAAAGCAAAAGCCAGGAGGAGGACTGCACCAGCGCCTCCAACTCCAATGCCAAAGGTCTCCAAGGTCCCCAGAACTGTGGTCTCCCAGAGTCCGTCAGGGCAGAAGGCAAGAACCCGTCCCTAAAGGCTGAGGGTTGTGTTCGAGGAAGGAATGGGACGCCCAGATCGCCCGGGACCGCAATCCCGGGTCACTACGGATCGCACCTGCCCCTAAAAAGCCGGGGTAACAGAGAGCCCGGCAAGGAGACAGAGCAGTAGGGCGCGCCCCGTTTCCCCTTCCCCCCGCCCCCAGCCCAAGCCAGTACTGCTACCTCCCCCGGACTCGACAGGGCGCATTCTCTCGCCCGGAGACCCATTGTTGTGGCCTGTGCTCACCTGGCGTCAGCCCCCGCCGCAGGGCACTCTGTCCAGATGCGGCCCGCCGGCTGTAGCAGAGTAGGGAACGCGGCGCGCATCAGCCGCCCCTGGGCGCGCGGAGCAGGTTCTCAGCAGCGCTTTGCCGGCTTTGCGCCTCGGCTGGCCCAGGCCACTCGGCCGGCCCCGCCCGCCGCCCGGCCCCGCCCGCCCGCGGCGCTCCTCCCCCGCCCGCCTCCCGCCATCCAAACCGGCTGCGCCGGCCGGCGAAACCTCCTCCGGCGCCTTGCCCACGAGCGAGCGAGCCGCAGAGCCGGCCGGTGCAGCGCAGCCTCTGAGGGCCCGGCGCCGCCGGACTCAGCCCGCCCCCTACGCGCGTGACGGCCTAGGGTGGGGCGCCGCGCCGCACGCTGGGG
>SJYA01011851.1:0-27801 GCA_006410615.1 Neotragus moschatus
ACAGCCTTGACAAACTCCTTTTCCTATTTGGAACCAGTCTGTTTTTCCATGTCCAGTTCTAACTGTTGCCTCCTGACCTGAGTACAGGTTTCTTAAGAGGCAGGTCAGATGGTCTGGTATGCCCCTCTCTTTCAGAATTTTCCACAGTTTATTGTGATCCACACAGTCGAAGGCTTTGGCATAATCAATAAAGCTGAAATAGATGTTTTTCGGAAACTCTCTTGATTTTTCCATGATCCAGCAGATGTTGGCAATTTGATCTCTGATTCCTCTGTCTTTTCTAAAGCCAGCTAAAATATCTGGAAGTTCGTGGTTCACATATTGCTGAAACCTGGCTTGGAGAATTTTAAGCATTACTTCACTCGTGTGTGAGATGAGTGCAATTGTGTGGTAGTTTGAGCATTCTTTGGCATTGCATTTCTTTGTGATTGGAATGAAAACTGACCTTTTCCAGTCCTGTGGCCACTGCTGAGTTTTCCAAATTTGCTGGCATATTGAGTGCAGCACTTTTACAGCATCATCTTTCAGGATTTGAAATAGCTCAACTGGAATTCTATCACCTCCACTAGCTTTGTTTGTAATGATTATAAATATATATGTATATATATATATACACATATATATACATGTTATTATACATTCTGATATATATATAATAGATATATCTGATATATATATATATAATTATGGCTCAGATGATAACAATCTGATGTACACCAAATCTTCTTTATACATTTATCATGGTAAAGAATATATCTGCAATGCAGGAGCCACAAGAGGCACAGTTTTGATCTTTGGGTCTGGAAGAGAGGAAGGCATTGCAACCCGCTTTAGTATTCTTGCCTGGAGAATCTCATGGACAGAGGAGTCAGGGGGAATGGTTATAATTCATAGAGTCTCAAAGACTCAGACATGACTAAAGAGACTTAGCAACATAGACTATCTCTTTGTCTCCATACCTTCACCATTTTGACTAATGCTGCAATGAATATTGGACTTTAGATACTATATTCGTTTCCTTTGCATATACACCCAGAAGTGGAATTGCTAGATCTTTTGGTTGTTCTATTTTTAATATTTTCAGGACCCTCCGTACTGTTTTCTATATTGGTTTCATAAATCAGTATTCTCACCGACAGTGAATAAGGATTTCCTTTTCTCAGCATCCTCCCCAACATGTGCTTTGTCTTTTCATTTTGATGACAGCCAACTTAACAGGTATGAGGTAATTTTTTTATTGTGGTTTTGATTTGCATTTTTATGATAATTAGTAATGCTGATCACCTTTTCATGTGTCTGTGTCCATTTGGATGTCTTACCTGGAAAAAAGTTCCTTCACCTCCTCCACCCACTTTGATTTAAATTTGATTTGATTTGCTCTCTGTTGCTCAGGTGTGTCCAACTCTTTGAGACCCCATATGTCTCAGGCTTCTATAGCCCATCAGGTTTCTCTGTCTTAGATTTTACAGGCAAGAACACTGGAGTGGTGTTCCACTCCTTTCTCCAGGGAACTTCCTGAACCAGGTATCAAACTGGCATCTCTTGCATTGGAAGGCAGATTCTTTACCTCTAGCACCACCTTGATGCCCAAGATGTTGTACTTACTTTAGTTTCAATATTTCCAGTATGAAATAACCTTATAGGTTTTTGCCCATGATAACATAACATTGACTATTAGCAAATGAAACTCCTAAACTTGTTTATATTTATTTTATTTCTGTGACATAAACATAAGTTTATGTGTTTAAATATGCTTTTATACCTAACATAAGAATATTTATTTTAATATTTTGTAGAGGAGAGTTTGGGCTACAAAGAACTAGATATCTAGCTTTTCAATGCATTAGTTATTATATGAACCTGACTATTTCTGATAATTTTATTTCTGTTTCTTTAATTTTGTTTCAATGTTTCTAATTTTCTTTTTAAATTTTTCTTTCATCATCTCTCTTTCCCACTTATCTCTGACTATTGTAATGCCTATATTTTTGGGTCAATTATAAAAACAAGGTATTTTCAGTTTTGACCATGCTATGTGTCCCCAAAATCATGTTTTTGAAATAGAAAATATAGAAACTTCTCCCTAGGATTCCATCACTTCAGTGTCACAAATCATCAGATATTGGCACCCCTCAGTGTTCTCTTTAGCAGCTCACTTATAGGGTGGGGTTCCCTGTTGAATGAGTAGCCCAGGAAGACTGTAAGTGACCACTTCATGTCAATGTCCCATTCATAAAACAAGGAAGTCACTCTAAGAGAAATATTTCACTCTCATCACCTGGAGCCATGTATACAGAAGCCTTACTTAATGGAAGAAAGACCGTAAGAGCAGTGAGCTCCATAGATATCCCTGTCTTTATTTAAGACAGATTATGGATAAGTTCAATTCTAAGAGTGCTGTCCAAAACAATGGAGATTTAAGTGATAAAATTAAGGAGAGAGGAGAGAACAAGATGGCAGAGGAGTAGGTGGATGTGGAGTATATCTCTCTATACAAATTCATCAGAAATACACCTTCAGACACAGAAGTGTATGCAGAACACCAGCTGAGAGTGGACAGGAAAACCTGATCAGAAGAAAATAATATATAAAACCAGACTAAACTCAATAGAATTAAGGAACTAGGGGGAAATATAGGAGTGTTAGTAGAACTGGACCTGCCCTCGGCAGGTGGGGGAACTGAAGCAGGGGTACAGTCCCCACATTGAAATAATTGTCTGAGTCAGAGGAGAAACATTTAATGCTGAGACTGAAACAGCTGATTTGTGGCTGTTGAAATGGAATGAGAATCAAACAGACCTTGCTGCAGCCATACAAACCACAGACAGGGACGCAGGTCCCCTGGAAGGTGCAGTGGCTGGGAGTTGGAGTTTAGGGATTATGGAGCAATTCTAAGGTGAGTGCTGCTGATGACTATGGAGAAACGGGTCGAGGGGATGTGAGGGAGGAGATTGTGGAGAGAAATGCCTGTGGAGGAAAGCCAGGCAGCCATGGAAGCAAGACGACACTGCTGAGTCACGCGTAGGGGTGGAGCCATCATCATAGCCTCTCTTTCTCCACACTCCAGCATCAGCATCTGAACAACAGAGAGACTGACCCATGAAATGCTTTATGCACTACAGAATAGGAGCTACAGAATAGGACTCCACCCAGGTTGCTCCTCCAAGTGCCTGACACACCAATCTATAGAGGAATACCCCAGTCAGGGGCCCCTCTATCTGCCTGATGCACGGAACAACAGAGAAGGACCCCAAACAAGACTATCCAAAGAAGTTTTCTGATTGTCAGCTACAAAAAGCTTGAAAAAAGACTATGATAGGGCCATAACTCCTGTAGCAGAAGGAGTCTTGTCCCTGCACACTTGCTGCCACCAGGGTACCTGCAAATCAAGAAGCTGTGCTATGTTCATGCTCAACTCTCACTGGGGCAGAGCTGCCACAGGTAAAAAAAAAAAAAAAAAAATCTTGCATCTATTTGTACAGAGTCACTTTGGTCAAGTCCAACTCTTTGAAACCCTATAGACTGTGGCCTGCCAGGCCATCCTGACATCCATTCTGACAATCCATCCTCTGTCTGGGGGATTCTTGAGGCAAGAATATTGGAGCCTATTTGCCAATACTGGTTGCCATATCCTTCTAGAGCACTATATTTCCTGCTGCCCTAGCCACGAACTCCTCTGAGTATATGGTGCTTCTAGAACCCGTATGACACACGCAGCTGTACTACCTCCACACCTGGCCCTCACAGAGGCAAACTCAAATCTTCCAGGCAGCATCAGAATCAAACCCCAGTGGACGACCCATATAAAGAGGTGGGAATAAAATCACAATTGAAACCCAAGGGTGGTGTGGCTAAGGAAGAAAATCCAAAACCTTCCCACTAGGTGTAGAAGCTGCAGATTAAATCCACAGGCTCAACTAGGTAGACTCTGTGTATTTGAGCAGCCCCACAGCAGGTCCAGAGATCAGTATAGTTTTGGAGGGCATCTTAGGGAGATGAGGTGGACTGTGACTCTCAGTGAGGAAAGGCTTCTGACCATAGTGACTCAAGAAAAGCATTTATTATTTTTATGTTTTGACTTGTTCTGTAGATTCTTTTGGATTTTTTTTTCCCCCACCTCTATTGTAGTTGTTGATTTTATAGGCACTATGAAATCTAATTAAGCTTTTGAGCTTTTTTTTTCCCCCTCGGTCACATTTTTTATTGTTGTTATAAACCCCTGCCTCTATGTTGGGCTCTTGCTGTTCTATGAAGTTTTCCTTTCTTTTCTTTCTTCTTCCTTTTTTTTCTTTTCTCGTTTTTACAATTTTAATTTTTAAACCTATTATATTTTTTCTAGGTTTATTTCTTTGTTTTCCTTTCCTACTGTTCTTCTCCCCTTGCAGTTAATCTTTAATGTATATAAATCTTCTTCATCCACCTCCATTTAACTTTGCATATCTATTCTTTCTTTCTTTCTTTCCATTGTCACAACATATTTTTTAGTTTTGTTTCATTGTTTTATTCCCCACTTGGCACCTTGTTTTAGCTTTGTTTTGCTGTTTGTGCTTTAGTTAGTTTTGTTCTTAACTGATAAATATCATTTGTTATTTCTTTTGTTTGCCAGGTCAATCTACTGTATTTTATATTTCTTGGACTGTTTTCACTTTTTTATACTTGTATATGTGTATATTCAATTATTTCAGTTATTATTCTCCTGATATTGTAACTGCCATTTGCCTGGGGATCATCTTTGGTTTCTCGTATTGGGGTAATTTTTTTTTTTTCATCTCAATGCCATAACTAATCACTTGTGGAATCTTCATTCCTGATGAGAGATAAGCCCTGAAGCTTTGGAGTGGAAGCACTGACTCTAAGACCCTACACTATCAGAGAACTAACCCTAGGAAGTATCAAATAGTGAGAACTCACACAAAGGAAACCATCTGAATACAAGACCCAGCATCACCAACTACCAGTAGCACCCTGGGCAGGATGTCTCATCTAAACAACAAATAAAACAAAAATACAGACACAATTATCAGCAGACAGGATTACCACCTCAATCAAACTTGCCCTTCAATGGAAAAACAAACGAAGAATTCTTAGCACAAATCTTACCCTATACAAAATTTACACAAACCACTGGACCAACCTTAGGATGGCAGAAACCAAAAGGAAGAAATAATTCAACTTTTAAGCCTGGGAAAGGTAGACCTCAAACACACACAAAATATAATGCAAAGGCAGAGAAATACTAAACAGATGAAAGAACAAATTAGAAACACAGAAGTCCAAATAAATGAAGAGGGAATAGGCAATCTGCCTGAAAAATAATTCAGAATAATGATAGTAAAGATGATTAAAAACGTTGAAAACAAAATGGAGAAAATGTAAGAATCAATTAACAAATATCTAGAAGAATTAAAGAATAAACATACAAACAACACAATTACTGAAAGTAAAAATACTCTAGAAGAAATCAATAGCAGAATATCTTAAGTAGAAGAAAAAAAATAAGTGAGCTAGAAAATAAAATGGTGGAAACAACTTCTAAAGAGCAGAATAAAGTAAAAAGCATGAAAAGAACCGAGGACAGTCTCAGAGACATCTGGGACAATATCAAACACACCAACATGCTAATTATAGGGGTCTCAGAAGAAGAAGAGGAAAAGAAAGGGTATGAGAAACATTTTTGAAAGGATTATAGTTGAAAATTTCCCCAATATGGAAAAGGAAATAGTCAATCAAGTCCAAGAGGCACAAAGAATCCCATATAGGATAAACTCAAGGAGAAACACACCAAGATACATAATAATCAAACTAACAAGACTAAACACAAAGAAATAATATTAAAAGCAGCAAGGGAAAAGCAACATGTAACAAACCTCATGTGTTTAACAGCTGATCTTTCAGCAGAAATTCTGCAGGCCAGAAGGGAATGGCAGGATATATTTAGAGTAATCAAGGGGAAAAGTCTACAATCAAGATTACTGTACCCAGAAAGTATCTCATTTAAACTTATGGAGAAATAAAAAGCTTTTCAGACAAGCAAAAGTTAAGAGAATTCAGTACCACCAAACCAGCTTTATAGCATGTTAAAGGGACTTATATAGATAGGAAAAAAAAGAGAGAAAAAAATAAAATAAAATAAATCCCAAACGATTAAGAAAATGACATAGGAGAATATATGCCAATAATTACTTTAAATGAATGTGGATTAAATGCTCCAAGCAAAAGACACAGAGTGGCTGAATGGATATAAAAACAAGACCAATATAAATATTGTCTACAAGAAACCCACTTCAGACCAAAAGACACAAGTAAACTGAAAGTGAGAGGATGGAAAAATACATTTCATGAAAATGAGAAGCAAAGAAAGCTAGAGTAGCAATCCTTATGTCAGACAAAATAGACCTTAAAAGAGATAAAGGACACTACATAATTGAGAGGGTAACAGGCAGGAAGACCAGGGTGTCTCCAAATGGAGAAACAGTCTGCAAATGTCAGACTTTTTTTATCTCTCCCTTAAGCAGCAGGAGGAAATAAAGTACAAGTGTCTGATTTTTTTTTTTTTCTTCTCCACACAAAATTAAAAGGAGGTTTTTCTATGTATATGTTTTTCTTAAGCTATGTTAATGAAACTACATATTTGCTTTGGAATTTGCCTTTCTTCAAAATGGCTCCCCCTAAGACTAACATTTTTTTCTTTTCTCAAACCTTGGGCTTATAATAGCTCAACAAACCAGTATTCATATCAATTGTTTAATGGCTGGAGGATGACACACCTCCTACCATCCTATGTCAAAAATGCTTACTATGGGAGAGGGGCCTTGTGAAACTCCATCAGCCTTGAGGTGTCTCTTATCTGTGCATGAAGCAAGTGATGAGTCCTGCTCTGCAGTCTCATGGTGCCTCATAATGACTGAAGGCAGCCCCAAAAGGGGAAGCTTTGTTGGGAGTTTATATCTACCTGCCAATGCCAAGAGACACCCAATGTCCCTGTGAGGGGAGTGGCCAGAGATGGGCAAAGCATGAGAACTGAACTTTCCTTTCATGGTCATCTTTTCCTGGTATCTTTGACCATTTCATAATTCTGTAGGGATTAAAACTACTAACCTAATCTGTTGGGTCACAGACTTTCCAGGGACCTGTGATCCATGCTGTTACTGTGTACTTTTGCTTAGACCTAAAGCATAGTAGTCATAGAAATGCCTAGCCTTGCTAAGAGCCAAAAGTTACAAGAGCATGTGCGGGAGTGTGGTGGAGCTCTAGCTCCGGGAATGTCTCTCAGTCTGGAGGTCACTCTCATGGGTGCCTGCCTCAGGGGCCAGCTACCTGAAAGTGAATCTTTCTCATGGCTGTGCCTCCTATCTATATGGATAAAAGCACTGCTGCTTACCAGGAGGATTTTGAGGACACATACCGGGAGTTGCAGGATCTGGTCAGATTGGAAGTACAGTGGACTTCTTCCTTGTTAGTGTTAACTGTTCGTGGACCAGAGAGAGCTCTCTGATGGCTTCTGTCTCAACTCCTTAGATAGTATTTTCTGTAGAATCTGTGGAAATGAACTTGAAGAATTGGCTCTAATAGCATGAGAACAAAAATCACTCTTTCCTCGTTGGCCAACTCCACATCGCCTCTTTTGCTATACTAGTGTGGTGACACTCTGAAGGGACATCTTGATTGTTGTTCTTCCCTTTATGACTCACCACTTCTACTGCAGTCAGACTGTACTTGGGAATGTGTACAGGCACACGTAGGATGGATGCTTCCCCTAGGAGTTCTAGCTTGCAAAACATCCCGGGAAAACTACTCTGCTCCACCCCAAATGCATCAGAGAAAAGAGTGAATCAAACAAAGATCTTGGTGATATGGAACTAAATCAGTCTGGGATGCTATCAGGTCTACCCCTGGTGCATCTCCACCTCGCTTCAGTGGTTGAACTGGGAGGAACGAGTCAAATGTCTGCATCAGTAAAGGACAGACTAAGTCTGACCAGGGAGGAAAGCTTCAGTGAAAAGTCTGTCTACACCCCTATCTAAAGTAGGAAAGGATGTTTCCTGTGGAAAAAAGCCACAGCTGTGGATGTCACTTTTTTTCTCTTACAGAATGGAGCTAGCAGTTCAAGAATCACTCCTTTAAAGTGTATTTTTTAAAAAAAAATGAGACACCTTTGATCCCCAGAGTTCAAAAAGACAAGCCTCATCTTCTGTGATACTGAGTGGCCATGGTATCATTTGGAAGATGGGGAACACTGGCCTGTTGAATAGTCTCTTAATTGTGATACTGTTTTACAAATTGACCAGTTCCATAGAAACAAGAGAAATGGATAGAAGTGCCATATGTGTTGCTCTTTGTCTTTCTCAAGACATGCCAGCCTTATGTCCTAAGGGTACAGATTTGGATGTGAAACCTTCAGCCCCCTTCTATTCTCTTACTCTGTCCCTGTATCTGGGGCTCCCAACTGAATAGGCTGAGAATCAGGGCACCCTTCCAGAAGGCACTGCCTCAGTCTAGGTAGAAATTCACAGTCCCAATTGTGGTCGAGACTATTTAGAGGATCCAAAAATTACATAGAAACCTTTTTTGGACTAATACTTTATGACCTTAGTTGGAAGGATGTGATGTATATCTCGGGAATAACACTAACCCCTGACTCATACTCTCAAGTTTTGGGGGAAGCTATTACTTTTGGAGATGAATAGCTCAAATGTGAGATAAGAGGAAAGAGGGAGCATGAAATAGCCCTCCTCCCTACTGGGAGCCAAGCAATTCCTATAACAGAGCCACTTTGTATTCAGAAGTATTCTTGTAGTACTCAAGTAAGCACGTACTAAGACTATGCTAAGTTTTCTGACATAAAACAGGGAGAGAAGGAAATCCTCGTAAATTCCTAGATAATTATGGGATGCTCTCTACAAGTTTACTGATGTTGATCCTGAAAGTTCAGAGGGATAAATGATCTTAAAACATAGATTTCCCACTCAATGGGCTCCAGATATCTGCCATAAGTTATGAAAACAGGCTTTTGGACCAAATTAGTTAAACAACAACAACAACAAAAAACTGTTACAGCTGGCTCATACTATATATTATGGTACAGAATATGAGGAGGAAAATGAAAGGCAAAAAAGAACCAGGCAAAAGACTGAAGCTGCAACAATTGCTGATGGACCTGCTCTGAAGCAGCCTGAATAAATTGCCCAGAGGGACCCAGGTGAAAAGGGATGGGCTTGTTATTACTATGGAAAGGAGGGACATGTCAAATGGGATTGCCCTCAAGCATCTAAACCACCCCCATCTCCAGTCTGGTCTGCAAAGGACCATAGTGGAGAAGAGACTGCTCTCTGAGATGTAGGCCCCAGGTGTCAGACTCTCAAGACAATTGGTACTGAAGGTCCTCAGGGGTTCCCACATAAGTTCCCATCTTAATAATACCCAAGGAACCTTGGGTATTAATAACTGTGAGGGAGCAATCAGTTGATCATCTTTGGGATACTAAGGCAACGTTTTGCTCACTTAAGTTCCTGGTCTGCTTTCCTCCTGATCCACAAAAGAAATGGGGCTGCTAGGATAAGCCAAATGCTATTATTTCAGTCATCCTTTAAGCTGCAGCTGGGACTATGTGCTGTTTACTCACGAGTTACTGATCATGTCACAATTTCCCTCACCACTTCTGGAGAGGGATATACTGAACAAAGTCCAGGCCTGTTTTCATGAACATGGATCCTGCTCTTTCTCTCCCACTAACTGAACAAAATATAAATCCTAGAGTGTGGGCTGATGGAAAAGCTATGGGTTGAACACAAAATACTATTCCTGTCTATCAAGCTCAAAGACCCTCACCTATTTTCACATCAAAAGAAGTATTCATTAAAGCCCCGAGGTGTTAAGGAAGGGTTAAAACCCATCATTGAGAATTTAAAGGAGCAGGGGCTATTAATTCCCTTTAATAATCCATACAACACTCCTATTTTGGTTGTAAAAGAATCAAATGATAAATGGAGACTTGTTCAAGATATATGAATAATAAGTGTCTAATCCTTATACTTTATTTTCTGAAATTCTTAAATGAGCAAAATATGACTTTAAGACAACTGAGAGGATTCTTGGGCATTACAAGCTATTGCTGCATTTGGATTCTGGATTATGGGGAACTTGGCCAGCCTTTATATAAACTTACAACTGAGACTCAGTAGGTCCAAACTGAAAAGCTTCAAACTGTTTTCTTAAAGGCTCCAAATTTGAGCTTGCCTACAGGATCAGAGTTTAGTTTGTTACTGAAAAAAGGCTATGGCCACACTGAGTAAGGGTAATTGTTACTATTGTTTTGCTAATGCCTAATGCTCATAAGTTTACTAATGGGCAAAATCTTACTGTACTGACTTCTCATGATGTAAGTGGCATCTTAAACTCTAAAGTTGGTAGTGACAATGACTCCATCTTTAAAGCTGCTGTAACTCAAGGGGTGTCAAAAGCTCTAGGAATAGAATATCACACTGTTCCTGGAGACCTCAATCTTCAGAAAAAGTTCAAAAGGCTACTGACATTATTAAAAATCACCCATATAAGCCAATTCAAGAAACACAAGAGAGTTTGTTTAAAGTTTGACCTGTAGCTTTAATGAGGGCTCAAACTGCCCCTAAAAAAAGAGACTGTCTCTATGTATGATAGACTGTTTTTTCACACAATTATTGTCATAGATCCTAAAGCCTTAGAACAGTTTGACTCAGCTTCAGCTTTTCAACCTCCTCATCAATTGAAGGCTTCCTATGGTGGGTTTCTCCACTTCAAGGAAAGGACTTTCTTCAATTTTGTGAATACCTTCACCTTTTCTTGATCTGATGACATCTAACAGTCCTAAGATGGACTGATATAACATATTGTACCTTAATTATGGACATAATGTGACTTTTCCTTTTGATTAGGTTTTAACTTGGTTTGATGACTATTTTGCCTTCCATATGTAACTGTAAAATAGGATTTGTTTCTAACTGTCCAAAAGTTTTTAAATTACAAAAGGTTATTCAGGCTCTTATGAGTGCCACAGTCTCCTCCAACTATTACTTGGGGTCCATGGATCAGAGACTTTCCACATGAGGGTTAAGAGAGTATGTTACCTCAGTGACTTAGGTACTACGCTCCTCAACAGCAGGAAGTAGTTATGGAATGAATATAATGCCTTTTTCCTTAGGCAATATAGTTCTGTTAAAATGAAAGGGGGAATGCCATCCTATCTCAAAAATGCATACTGTGGGAGAGGGTCCTGGTGAAACTACATCAGCCTTGAGGTGTCTCTCTTATCCGACTAGTAGCTTTCTAACAGACATAAAACAACTTGTAAGAGGGCACTCTCCATCCCGCCTTCTGCTGTCTATGCCAGAAGCTTTCTTTGTCCTTTTTAACTTTTAAAAAAATCTCTGCTACACAAAGGCTCTTGAGTGATCAAGCCTGGTCCATGGCTTGAAGAATATTAAGCTAAATCTTCTTCAGATATCAGGAACCCAATACCATATTGATCCAAATGATATCACAATATCATAATGAGCAAAGGATCAATCAAAGAGGCAGACATAGCAATTGTAAATATCTATGCAACCAACATAGAGCACCTCGATATATAAGACAAACACTAACAGACATAAAAGGAGAAATTGACAGCAATAGTAGGAGACTTGAACACCCTGCTCACACCAATGGACAGTTCATCAAGACAGAAAATTAATAAGGAAACACAAGTTTTAAGTGATACATTAGATGAGGTGGATCTCATTGATATCTTCAGGACATTCCATCCAAATGCAGGAGAATACACTTTCTTCTCAAGTGCACATAAAACATTCTCAGGATAGACCACACCTTGGGTCACAAATCAAACCTCAGTAAATTTAAGAAAATTGAAATTGTATCAGGAGTCTTCTCCAGTCACAATGGTATGAGACTAGATATCAATTACAAGAAAAGAAAAAGCTGTAAGAAACACAAACACATGGAGATTAAGCTATACATTTCTAAATAACCAACAGGTTACTAAAGAAATCAAAAGGGAAATAAAAATATTTCTAGAAACAAATGACAATGTAAACATGACAAATCAAAACCTATGGGATGCAGCAAAACCAGTTCTAATGGCAATACTATCCTACCTCAAGAAACACAAAAAGCATCGAATAGACAACTTAACTTTACACATAAAACAAGTGGAAAAAGAAGAACAAAAAACCCCCAAAATTAGCAGAAGGAAAAAAAGTCATAAGGATCCAAGCAGAAATAAATGAAAAACAAATGAAAGAAACAGTAGTAAAGTTAAATAAAACTAAAAGTTTGTTCTTTGAGAAGATAAACAAACCTGACAAACGTTTATCCAGACTCATAAAAATAAAGAGAGAGAGAGAGAAAGTAGAATCAAATCAACAAAATTAAAAATGAAAGCAGAGAGGTTACAAGAGACAATGCAGAAATATAAATGATTATAAGACACCATTATGAAAAACAATATGTCAATAAAATGGGTAACTTGGAAGATATGGATAGATTCTTAGGCAAGTTTAAGACTTTCCTTTCTTCCAAGACTGAACCAGGAAAAAGTAGAAATTATGAACAACACAATTGTAAGCACTGAAATTCAAGCTGTGATTAAAAATCTCCCAAAAAACAAAAGCCCAGGCCAGATGGCTTCACAGAAGAATTCCATCAAAAATTTAGAGAAGAGCTAATGTCTATCCTTCTAAAACTCTTTCAAAAAATTGCAGAAGAAGGGACATTTCCAAACTCATTCTATGAGGCCACCATCACACTGAAACCAAAACCAGTCAAAGAAATCACAAAAAAGAAAACTACAGGCAATATCACTGATGAATACAGATGCAAAAATCCTCAACAATATTTTAACAAACAGAATTCAGAAACACATCAAAAACTCATACACCATGATCAAGCTGAGTTTATTTCAGGGATGCAAGGATCCTTCAACATACACAAATTAATCAGTGTGATACTCCATATTAACAAATTGAAAGATAAAAACCATACGGTAATTAATCTCAATAGATGTAGAACAAGTCTTTGACAAAATTCAACACCCTTTTATGATTAAAACTCTTAAAAAGTGGGTATAGAAGGAACCTATCTCAATACCAGTTCAGTTCAGTTGCTCAGTCGTGTCCGACTCTTTGTGACCCCATGAATCGCAGCACACTAGGCTTCACTGTCCATCCCCAACCCCCGGAGCTCACTGAAACGCATGTCCATCGAGCTGGTGATGCCATCCAGACATCTCATCCTCTGTCGTCCCCTTCTCCTCCTGCCCCCAGTCCCTCCCAGTATCAGGGTCCTTTCCAATGAGTCAACTCTTCGCATGAGGTGGCCAAAGTATTGGAGTTTCAGCTTTAGCATCAGTCCTTCCAATGAACACCCAGGACTGATCTCCTTTAGGATGGACTGGTTGGACCTCCTTGCCTCACCATATTAAAGGCCATATATGAGAAGCCTATAGCAAACATTATTCTCAATGGTGAAAAACTGAAGACATTCCCTCTAAGATCAGGAATAAGACAAGGGTGTCCACTTTCACCACTATTATTCAACATAGTTCTAGAAATCCTAGCTATAGCAATCTGAGAAGAAAAATAAAAGGAATCCAGATTGGAAAAGAAGAAGTAAAGCTTTCACTGTTTGCAAATGACATGATATTGTACATAGAAAACTCTAAAGATAATTAACTTTAAACTCAAAGTGGATCAAAGACCTAAATATTAAGACCAGAAACTATAAAACTTTTAAAACTTTTAGAGGAAGACTTAGCCAGACCACTCAATGACATAAAGCAAGATCCTCTATGAACCACCTCGTAGAGTAATGGAAATAAAAACAAAAGTAAACAAGTGCGACATGATTAAACTTAAAAACATTTGCACAACAAAAGAAACTATAAACAATGTGAAAAGGCAACCCTCAGAATGGGAGAAAATAATAGCAAATGAAACAAGTAACATAGGATTTTCCAAAGTACACAAGCAGCTCGTATATGTCATGTAGCTCAATACCTAAACAGATATTTCTCCAAAGAAGATGTGCAAATGGCTAAAAGATCCTCAACATGAATCATTGTTAGAAAAATGCAAATCAAAACCACAATTAAATATCACCTCACACCGGTCAGAATGGCCATCATCAAAAAGTCTACAAACAAATCCTGGAGAGGATGTGGAGAAAAGGAATATTCTTGCACCGTGGTGTGAATGTAAATTGATGCAGCCACTGTGGAAGATGGTATGCTTATTTTTTACAAAACTAGGAATAACATCACCATATGAACTAGCAATCCCACTTTTAGGCATATATCCTAAGGAAATCAAAATTGAAAAAGACAATTTTTGAGGCGGATGAACCTAGAACCTATTAAACAGAGTGAAGTAAATCAGGAAAAGAAAGAAAAACTTCATATTCTAATGCATGTATGCAGAATCTAGAAAAATGGAACTGAAGAGTTTACTTACAGGGCAGCAATGGAAAAAGAGACATAGAAAATAGACTTATGGACATGGAGAAAGGGGAAGAGAGGGTGAGATGTATGGAGAGTGTAATACAGAAACTTATATTACCATATGTAAAATAGATAGCCAATGGAAATTTGCTGTATGGCTCAGGAAACTCAAACAGGGGCTCTGTATCAACCTAGAGGGGTGGGATGGAAAGAGGTTCAAAACGGGGATATATGTATACCTATGGCTGATTCCTGTTGAGGGTTGACAGAAACCAACAAAATTCTATAAAGAAATTATCCTTAAATAAAAAAATAAATTAAAAAATAAAAGGGCTCTGCACATATGCCTCTGAAGGAGGTGAGATTTGTGCTGCTATTGGGGATTGTGTTCTTTTTTCAAGTGTAAGTTTTATATTGATCATCTTTACCACACAATGGTAATTTATTTTTGATGTGTTCTGAAGAATTTTAATTATTAAATAAATGTTCTTAAGTCAAAAAAAAGAAAAAAAAAAGAAAGGGAGTCTGGTAGCTCCTTATTAGCAACAAGCTAAACATAGGGCTAGATATAAATTTACCAGAGAAAACCAGGAAAGGGACTGTTTAAAAGAGTCCAACTAGGGTCAGAAAAAATCTGAAAGACTGATCTTGAACACTATTTTTATGAGAGTGCCTAGCATCAGTTGTGCCAGAAATGGAGCAATTTATCTGCCCATCCATTGTCAAAAGCAATAGAGTAACTAGCTGATAATTAGTGGAGCCTAACATCTGTCATAAGCTAACTATGTTCTTATTTTCATTCTGAATTTTAATTGAACATTCTCACCTTTTAAAAATTTTATTATATTTAAATGTGACACAAATCTCTTTTTGTTCCTTTATTTTTATTCATACATTCATTATACTTATATTTTTAAATTAGTTGTGCAAAAAAAAATTCTTTGTCTTTTGATTCTTCTTGAGATTTATTTTCCATTGTAATATCTGCTGTTATTTTACTTATATTCTTTATTCTATTTTTAATAGCTACAGGCAGCATAACATGGATATTATGAAGAGAGACAGAGTCAACCAAAACAAATGCCATTCCAGAGAGAGTCCACATGCCAAAGGCTGCCCATTTTAGCACTCGACATCAGAAGCTTCACACTGTCGGTAAATNGAGAGTATGTTACCTCAGTGACTTAGGTACTACGCTCCTCAACAGCAGGAAGTAGTTATGGAATGAATATAATGCCTTTTTCCTTAGGCAATATAGTTCTGTTAAAATGAAAGGGGGAATGCCATCCTATCTCAAAAATGCATACTGTGGGAGAGGGTCCTGGTGAAACTACATCAGCCTTGAGGTGTCTCTCTTATCCGACTAGTAGCTTTCTAACAGACATAAAACAACTTGTAAGAGGGCACTCTCCATCCCGCCTTCTGCTGTCTATGCCAGAAGCTTTCTTTGTCCTTTTTAACTTTTAAAAAAATCTCTGCTACACAAAGGCTCTTGAGTGATCAAGCCTGGTCCATGGCTTGAAGAATATTAAGCTAAATCTTCTTCAGATATCAGGAACCCAATACCATATTGATCCAAATGATATCACAATATCATAATGAGCAAAGGATCAATCAAAGAGGCAGACATAGCAATTGTAAATATCTATGCAACCAACATAGAGCACCTCGATATATAAGACAAACACTAACAGACATAAAAGGAGAAATTGACAGCAATAGTAGGAGACTTGAACACCCTGCTCACACCAATGGACAGTTCATCAAGACAGAAAATTAATAAGGAAACACAAGTTTTAAGTGATACATTAGATGAGGTGGATCTCATTGATATCTTCAGGACATTCCATCCAAATGCAGGAGAATACACTTTCTTCTCAAGTGCACATAAAACATTCTCAGGATAGACCACACCTTGGGTCACAAATCAAACCTCAGTAAATTTAAGAAAATTGAAATTGTATCAGGAGTCTTCTCCAGTCACAATGGTATGAGACTAGATATCAATTACAAGAAAAGAAAAAGCTGTAAGAAACACAAACACATGGAGATTAAGCTATACATTTCTAAATAACCAACAGGTTACTAAAGAAATCAAAAGGGAAATAAAAATATTTCTAGAAACAAATGACAATGTAAACATGACAAATCAAAACCTATGGGATGCAGCAAAACCAGTTCTAATGGCAATACTATCCTACCTCAAGAAACACAAAAAGCATCGAATAGACAACTTAACTTTACACATAAAACAAGTGGAAAAAGAAGAACAAAAAACCCCCAAAATTAGCAGAAGGAAAAAAAGTCATAAGGATCCAAGCAGAAATAAATGAAAAACAAATGAAAGAAACAGTAGTAAAGTTAAATAAAACTAAAAGTTTGTTCTTTGAGAAGATAAACAAACCTGACAAACGTTTATCCAGACTCATAAAAATAAAGAGAGAGAGAGAGAAAGTAGAATCAAATCAACAAAATTAAAAATGAAAGCAGAGAGGTTACAAGAGACAATGCAGAAATATAAATGATTATAAGACACCATTATGAAAAACAATATGTCAATAAAATGGGTAACTTGGAAGATATGGATAGATTCTTAGGCAAGTTTAAGACTTTCCTTTCTTCCAAGACTGAACCAGGAAAAAGTAGAAATTATGAACAACACAATTGTAAGCACTGAAATTCAAGCTGTGATTAAAAATCTCCCAAAAAACAAAAGCCCAGGCCAGATGGCTTCACAGAAGAATTCCATCAAAAATTTAGAGAAGAGCTAATGTCTATCCTTCTAAAACTCTTTCAAAAAATTGCAGAAGAAGGGACATTTCCAAACTCATTCTATGAGGCCACCATCACACTGAAACCAAAACCAGTCAAAGAAATCACAAAAAAGAAAACTACAGGCAATATCACTGATGAATACAGATGCAAAAATCCTCAACAATATTTTAACAAACAGAATTCAGAAACACATCAAAAACTCATACACCATGATCAAGCTGAGTTTATTTCAGGGATGCAAGGATCCTTCAACATACACAAATTAATCAGTGTGATACTCCATATTAACAAATTGAAAGATAAAAACCATACGGTAATTAATCTCAATAGATGTAGAACAAGTCTTTGACAAAATTCAACACCCTTTTATGATTAAAACTCTTAAAAAGTGGGTATAGAAGGAACCTATCTCAATACCAGTTCAGTTCAGTTGCTCAGTCGTGTCCGACTCTTTGTGACCCCATGAATCGCAGCACACTAGGCTTCACTGTCCATCCCCAACCCCCGGAGCTCACTGAAACGCATGTCCATCGAGCTGGTGATGCCATCCAGACATCTCATCCTCTGTCGTCCCCTTCTCCTCCTGCCCCCAGTCCCTCCCAGTATCAGGGTCCTTTCCAATGAGTCAACTCTTCGCATGAGGTGGCCAAAGTATTGGAGTTTCAGCTTTAGCATCAGTCCTTCCAATGAACACCCAGGACTGATCTCCTTTAGGATGGACTGGTTGGACCTCCTTGCCTCACCATATTAAAGGCCATATATGAGAAGCCTATAGCAAACATTATTCTCAATGGTGAAAAACTGAAGACATTCCCTCTAAGATCAGGAATAAGACAAGGGTGTCCACTTTCACCACTATTATTCAACATAGTTCTAGAAATCCTAGCTATAGCAATCTGAGAAGAAAAATAAAAGGAATCCAGATTGGAAAAGAAGAAGTAAAGCTTTCACTGTTTGCAAATGACATGATATTGTACATAGAAAACTCTAAAGATAATTAACTTTAAACTCAAAGTGGATCAAAGACCTAAATATTAAGACCAGAAACTATAAAACTTTTAAAACTTTTAGAGGAAGACTTAGCCAGACCACTCAATGACATAAAGCAAGATCCTCTATGAACCACCTCGTAGAGTAATGGAAATAAAAACAAAAGTAAACAAGTGCGACATGATTAAACTTAAAAACATTTGCACAACAAAAGAAACTATAAACAATGTGAAAAGGCAACCCTCAGAATGGGAGAAAATAATAGCAAATGAAACAAGTAACATAGGATTTTCCAAAGTACACAAGCAGCTCGTATATGTCATGTAGCTCAATACCTAAACAGATATTTCTCCAAAGAAGATGTGCAAATGGCTAAAAGATCCTCAACATGAATCATTGTTAGAAAAATGCAAATCAAAACCACAATTAAATATCACCTCACACCGGTCAGAATGGCCATCATCAAAAAGTCTACAAACAAATCCTGGAGAGGATGTGGAGAAAAGGAATATTCTTGCACCGTGGTGTGAATGTAAATTGATGCAGCCACTGTGGAAGATGGTATGCTTATTTTTTACAAAACTAGGAATAACATCACCATATGAACTAGCAATCCCACTTTTAGGCATATATCCTAAGGAAATCAAAATTGAAAAAGACAATTTTTGAGGCGGATGAACCTAGAACCTATTAAACAGAGTGAAGTAAATCAGGAAAAGAAAGAAAAACTTCATATTCTAATGCATGTATGCAGAATCTAGAAAAATGGAACTGAAGAGTTTACTTACAGGGCAGCAATGGAAAAAGAGACATAGAAAATAGACTTATGGACATGGAGAAAGGGGAAGAGAGGGTGAGATGTATGGAGAGTGTAATACAGAAACTTATATTACCATATGTAAAATAGATAGCCAATGGAAATTTGCTGTATGGCTCAGGAAACTCAAACAGGGGCTCTGTATCAACCTAGAGGGGTGGGATGGAAAGAGGTTCAAAACGGGGATATATGTATACCTATGGCTGATTCCTGTTGAGGGTTGACAGAAACCAACAAAATTCTATAAAGAAATTATCCTTAAATAAAAAAATAAATTAAAAAATAAAAGGGCTCTGCACATATGCCTCTGAAGGAGGTGAGATTTGTGCTGCTATTGGGGATTGTGTTCTTTTTTCAAGTGTAAGTTTTATATTGATCATCTTTACCACACAATGGTAATTTATTTTTGATGTGTTCTGAAGAATTTTAATTATTAAATAAATGTTCTTAAGTCAAAAAAAAGAAAAAAAAAAGAAAGGGAGTCTGGTAGCTCCTTATTAGCAACAAGCTAAACATAGGGCTAGATATAAATTTACCAGAGAAAACCAGGAAAGGGACTGTTTAAAAGAGTCCAACTAGGGTCAGAAAAAATCTGAAAGACTGATCTTGAACACTATTTTTATGAGAGTGCCTAGCATCAGTTGTGCCAGAAATGGAGCAATTTATCTGCCCATCCATTGTCAAAAGCAATAGAGTAACTAGCTGATAATTAGTGGAGCCTAACATCTGTCATAAGCTAACTATGTTCTTATTTTCATTCTGAATTTTAATTGAACATTCTCACCTTTTAAAAATTTTATTATATTTAAATGTGACACAAATCTCTTTTTGTTCCTTTATTTTTATTCATACATTCATTATACTTATATTTTTAAATTAGTTGTGCAAAAAAAAATTCTTTGTCTTTTGATTCTTCTTGAGATTTATTTTCCATTGTAATATCTGCTGTTATTTTACTTATATTCTTTATTCTATTTTTAATAGCTACAGGCAGCATAACATGGATATTATGAAGAGAGACAGAGTCAACCAAAACAAATGCCATTCCAGAGAGAGTCCACATGCCAAAGGCTGCCCATTTTAGCACTCGACATCAGAAGCTTCACACTGTCGGTAAATAGACTTTACTGGAAGTCACAGATTTTGTAATCAGTCCCTGACTACAAAGGGCTTTTATACAGATAATTTGTCCATACTAGCACTACAGCTTCAATTCTCTCTTTTTGGTGGGTCGGGCAATATTATTTATTGATTCCTACTTAGCATGTCCAGTACTTGAAGGGCAGATTCATGCCTCTGTTTTATAAATCTGTATAGAGAAAAATTTATCCAGTCAGACACATTAAGCAACTCCATTATGTATTCAGGTAAAATAATAAACTTATTTCACATATTTGAATATAATGATTTTCACCTAAACCCCACTAACCTTTGCATTCTCAGTTGTAACCTATTAGGATTTTACCAACAGAATGTGTTTCTACAATACTAATAGGGATATGTTTCCACTAGGGCATAGATACCTTTCCATATAATGTTCAGCTAATAGTGACAAAAATTCTTCAAGTAAATATAGCTTATATATTGAAATTTCCATTCAAATGTTCACTTTGATTCTATCAATATTTGCATTTATGTTTTTTTTCTTAATTTAATTGCAGCCCCATTGGGACTTCAATGGATTTGGCACCAAAATGCATGGGGCTCCTATATAAAGGAGTCCCCCAAACTTCTTTTCTTCCTCTTGTAACAGTTTCACTCATTCATATGCAAAATTGCTTAGGTTCCCAGCAGGCAACTGAGCCAAAGAATCTGGCACTTTCACCAAAATTTACCTGATTAAATATTGGGACTATTGCCTAGAATATTGGAACTATTGCCTAGGATATTGGAAGTTTGGCTTCTCATTACTATATTTGCTTTTCAGCTTTCTATTTCTTCAAACTAGGTTTAATAAAAACAAAATAAAACAAAGCAAAAACAAAAAAAAAGAAAAAAAAGCTGATGTGTTTAGGGTCCTTAAATGTTGAAGGACCAGCAAGAACTCTCATAGGTCCATCCAGTTCCTCAGAATGTTGTATTATGGTCATTATTTTCATTCCACTAACATCTGCGTCATTCATATCATTTCTTAATAACTACTTATACATTTTAATTGACTGGATGATTTGTTTTACTTTCCCCTCTCTTATTTGTTTGTTTAGAATGACTCAGAGGCAGTGGTTGTCCATTATGTAGATTAGAATCAGGTTCTTCTACATCATTCTTCAGTAGGGGCCTTTTGATGAGAGACTTTATTATGGAATGGCTACAACCAAATTTGATTCATCTTTTCCTTTTAACTATAATGTGTGTATCCAGTTCCCCTCCACTGTCTAGATGTTAGGAAATGAGGGTGGATGGGTCAGGCTGATATGTGGCATAAAGCCCCAGTCTTCTAATATACAATTGGTCTTTCTGACATTACCAGTCCCTAACCTAACTCTATTTGGGGGTTCACCATGAGTCTCTTTATTAGCAAAATCTCAGGTGCCATCCAAGGGACTAGTGAATAATCAAGACACTTTTAGCACTTAAAAGTTTGTAAAGGTTTTACCAGAATTGAAAGAGTCATGTGTACCCCAATGTTCATCTCAGCATTGTTAATAATAGTTAGGACATGGAAGCATCCAAGATGTCCATCAGCAGAAGAATGGATATACATAGACACAATGGAATATTACTCAGCTATTAAAAAAACACATTTGAATCAATTCTAATGAGGTGGATGAAACTGGATCCTATTATACAGAGTGAAGTGAGAAAGAAAAACACCAATATAGTATACTAACGCATATATATGGAATTTAGAAAAATGATGATAATCCTATATGCAAGACAGCAAAAGAGACACAGATGTATAGAACAGTCTTTTGGAGTACATGGGAGAAGGCGAGGGTTAGATGATCTGAGACAACAGCATTGAAACATGTATATTATCATATGTGAAACAGACTACCAGTCCAGGTTCTATGAGACAGGGTGCCCAGGGCTGGTGCACTGGGATGACCCAGAGGAATGAGATGGAGAGGGAGGTAAGAAGTTGGTTCAGGATGGGGAATATATGTACACACATGGCTGATTCATGTCAATGTAAAGCAAAACCACTACAATATTGTAAACTAATTAGCTTTCAATTAAAATAAATAAATAAAAATTCTGGAGGTTTTATCATCTTAGTGCCAGAGACTCAGGACAAAGACCAAAACTTAGACTTAAAACATTATATTAAAAAAGAAGAAAGAACTCAAGTGAATAACTTAAGTTTATACCTTATGGCACTGAAACAAGCAGAAAGGAATGGTACAGATCAGAGCATAAAGTAATGAAATGGAGGATAGAAAAATAGTTAAAGATAATCAACAGTACCAAAACTTGGTACTTCAAATAAATCAATGAAATTCACAATTTTTTGGCTAAATTTGTTAGGAAAAAAGTAGAAAATAGATATGTAATTTACTAAAGTCAGGAGTGGCAGGAGAGTGAACATTGCTACCAATATTATAAAACATTGTAGAATAAAGAGGAGTATAAATGTTCATAAATGTTATTCCAACAATTTTATACCCAAATTAGTAAAATTAGCTGAAATGGAAAAAATACCCTAGGTATGAAAATTGACTCATAAAATAGGTATACAATCAAAATAAATTAAAACAAGAGGTTTAATTAAGAGTTTTAAAGCTTTTCATACGGAAAAGCTCAGTTTAAAATAGCTTTACTGGTGAGTTTTTAAAAATTTTAAATAATTATTACAAACTCCTCACAAACTCTTCCACAGGGTGGGGTATGGGGGAGGAATAGAAAAGGAGGTAATGTTTCTCAACTCATTCAATAAGACCAGTCTTGCACTACGTCAAAATCAGAAAAAAAAATCTTACAGAAGATAGCTAGAGCTTAATATAATCTTATAAGTATAAACACCAAAATCTGTAGGAAAATAAAAACTAAATTCAAGCAAAATGAAAATACTATACACAATGACTAAGAAGAAATTTTTTCAGGAATGTAAAGCTGCCATGACATTTGAATATTAATCGACATATCATGATAATGAAGGGGAGAAAAAACATAAATCATCTCAGACAAAGAAAAATCAATTGACAAACTTCAATACCTTATGTATATAAATTATATAAAATATCCACAGTGAGCAAACGTATAGAGTCAGATTCTACATCATTGTTTGTCTAGAGCTGAGACACAGAGGTAGCCATAAAAAAGAGATTACAGAGCTTCTTTGGGGAAAGATGTTAACTATTCTAAAACTGCTTGTGGTAATGGTTGTGCAGCTCTGTTTAAACACTAAAAACAAAAAAAGAAAACACCAAATTTTATACTGAAATGAAAAATCCATTTAATTGCATGAATGTTATATTCATTTTATTTGCCTAATATGTTAAAAGATGAAAATGCAAACACCAAGTTCAATGAAACTGGTACAATAAAAGAGAAAAAAAAAATGTTTTTGCAAATATAGTAACAGACCTACTTGATAAAATGGGAAGAATCCTATAATCTATTTCAATGAGCATAATAAATTTGACATAGCACAGATGATATATAAGAAACTTAGCTGCATCTAATAAATCTTAATTTATTAGTTGTTCAGATATTGAAATGTCATATTTTTATTGTTTAAATTTTAAATGCTATTTTTTCGTTATAGGACTCAGGATCTATAGTTTTTATTAGTTTTTAATTAATTAATTTCTTAATTAATTTATTAATATTCTATTCATTATAGTGAGGTGAGTGAAAGTCACTCAGTTGTGTCTGACTTTTTGGGACCCTGGGGACTATACAGTCCATGGAATTATCCAGGGGATCTTCCCAGACCAGGGATGGAACAAAGGTCTCTGCATTGCAGGCAGATTCTTTACCAGCTGATCCACAAGGGAAGCCCTCCCATCACTTCATGGCAAATAGACGGAGGAACAGTGGAAACAGTCTCAGACTTTATTTTTAGGGGCTTCAAAATCACTGCAGATGGTGACTGCAGCCATTAAATTGAAAGACGCTTACTCCTTGGAAGGAAAGATGACCAACTTAGCATATTCAAAAGCAGAGACATTACTTTGCCAACAAAGGTCCATCTAGTCAAGGCTATGGTTTTTCCAGTAGTCACTTATGGATGTGAGATTTGGACTGTGAAGAAGGCTGAGCACCGAAGAATTGATGCTTTTGAACTGTGGTGTTGGTGAAGACTCTTGAGAGTCCCTTGGATCTCAAGGAGATCCAACCAGTCCATTCTGAAGGAGATCAGCCCTGGGATTTCTTTGGAGGGAATGATGCCAAAGCTTAAACTTTGGCCACATCATGCGAAGAATTGACTCATTGGAAAAGATTCTGATGCTGGGAGGAATTGGAGGTAGGAGGAGAAGGGGACAACAAAAGATGAGATGGCTGGATGGCATCACTGACTCGATGGGCGTGAGTCTGACTGAACTCCGGGAGTTGATGATGAACAGCGAGGCGTGGTGTGCTGTGATTCATGGGGTCAGGAAGAGCCAGACATGACTGAGCAACTGAACTGAACTGAATTGAATTATATTTTCAGGAGAAATAATCACAAGAGTTCTGCTTTTATGTAGATTGTATTATAGCGAATTGTTCCTTCACAATTGTTAGTAGGATCATGAAATACATATAAAAAAACAGTAGGAATAATTACATAAAACTAAACTAGTAACTCCAAATCTGTAATACATTCAAATTTAAAGGAAAAAGAAAATAGTTATGATTACCCATAAAATATTAGCATCCTTTATGTACTTTCATATTATATATAAAGTATATTTTTGCTCTTGTGTATACATATCACAAACAGTAATTCTCTAGAAATACACATACATAAAGTTGTCAGTAAAATTAACAGAATGTAATCAAATTTGCAGTAATAGACTGGATTTTTGTAAATTTAAAGGAAGTGAACACATTATGTGAAACACTACATTAATTAAATTTGTTTCAAATGTTCATTATATTTCTAAAATCGTTTATTTGCTATAAAACTGCACGATGAAAGCAAAGCAAAATTATTTGCTTTTCTTATTTATTTAAAAGGTGAAATTAAACTGTCAGGACTAAAATAAACCACCTATTATAAAAAGGCTCCAATTTTTCTATCTTCTAACACAAGTCACTGTATCATTTTAGTTTTTCTTCTATAAAAATAAATTTGTTGAACACAGTTATTAGTTGCTATATAGATGAATATTGTGGTGGATATAGAGATATAGATAAATGATAAATAAATAGATAAATAGATAGATAGATAGGTAGCTTTGCTAGTGGAATAGGTTTCCTACATATTGGGAATATTGGTAAAGTTTTCTGTCTCTGATATAGTTTTCTTAACTAATAAAAACAAATCAACAAAAAATTCAATACACATATTTTATGGAATGCTTACCTATATATTTTGAGTTTAATTTGCACCACTTATAGTAGTTTGGGCCAGTTTAATATAATGGGAATATTAAGATGATATATAAATGTACTTTTATTTATTTGATTCCTATTTAAGTAGACTTCTTCATGGATCACAGGTCTGTCATGGTAAAGGGGCTTGATTAACACAATGAAGCTGAGAGCCATGCCTTGCTGGGCCACCCAAGACAGATGAGTCAAAGTGAAGTTTTCTGACAAAATGTGATCCACTGGAGAAGGAAATGACAATCCACACCAGTATTTTTGCTATGAGAACCCCTTGAACAGGGTGAAAAGTCGAAAAGGTATTACACCAGAAATTGAGTCCCCCAGGTAGTCAGGTGTCAGAGATAGTACTGGAGAAGACCAGAGGGCAATTACTATTAGCATCAGAAAGAATAAATTGGCTGGGACAAAGTGGAAATGACAGTTGTGGATGTGTCTGGCTGTGAAAGTAATGTCTAATGCTATAACGAAAAATATTACATAGATACCCGGAATGTTAGGTCCATGAATTAAGGTAAATTGGATGAGGTCATGCAGGAGATGGCAAGATTGAATATTGACATCTTTGGAATCAGTGAAATAAAATGAATGAGAATGTGCAAACATTTCTTAGAAGAAATGGAGTGGGTCTCATAGTCAACAATAGAGTCCAAAATGTGGTACTCTGGTGCAATCTCAAAAAAGATACAATTATTTCAGTTAGTTTCCAAGGAAAATCAATCAATATCATAGTAATCCAAGCCTATGTAGCAACCACTGATGTTAAAAGAAGCTGAAGATGATCTATGATGACCTATAAGACCTTCTAGAACTAATACCAAAAAAAAAAAAAATCCCTTTTCAACATAGGAGATTGAAGTGCAAAAGTGGGAAGTCAAGTGATACCTAGAATAATAGGCAAGTTTGGCCTTGAAGCACAAAATGATGCAAAGCAAAGGCTAGCAGACTTTTGTCAGTAAAACATGCTGGTAATACAAAATACCCCTTTCCAATAATTCAACAGAAGACTCTATACGTCAACATCACCAGAACTCTACACGTGAATATCATCATACTGAAATCAAATTGATAGTACTGTTTACAGCTGAAGATAGAGAAGCTCTAAACAGTGAGCAAAAATAAGACCTGGAGCTGACTGTGGCGCCTTTAATAAGTAACTTTGCAATAAGCTCCTTATTGAAAAATTCAGACTGAAATTGAAGAAAGAAGGGAAAATCACTAGGCCATTTAGGTATGACCTAAAGCAAATCCCTTATGATTATACAGAGGAAATGGCAGATGGATTCAAAAGATTAGATTTGATAGAGTATCTGAAGAACTGTGGAAGGAGGTTCATAACTTGTACAGAAGACAGTGACCAAAACCTGGCCAAAGTAGTTCTATGAGGAGCCCTTAAAAATAGCTAAGGAAAGAAGAGAAGTCAAAGGAAAGAGAAAAGGGGAAATATATACCTAAGTGAATGAGAATAACTGAGAGAGTAACAAGAGAGAAACAAGGAGAGATAAGAAGAGTTTCTTTAAAAAAAAAAAAAAGCAGCAAAGAAACAGAAAAAAATGATGCAAAGGGAAAGATTAGAGATCTCTTTAAGAAAATTAGAAATATCAAGGGAACATTTCATAAAAGAATGGGCACAATAAAGGACAGAAATGGTAAGGATCTAACTGAAGCAGAAAAGGTTAAGAAGAGGTGACAAGAATACGCAGAAGAACTATATTAAAAAGATCTTCNATGATGCAAAGGGAAAGATTAGAGATCTCTTTAAGAAAATTAGAAATATCAAGGGAACATTTCATAAAAGAATGGGCACAATAAAGGACAGAAATGGTAAGGATCTAACTGAAGCAGAAAAGGTTAAGAAGAGGTGACAAGAATACACAGAAGAACTATACACAGAATAACTATATTAAAAAAAAAGTATTTATGACCCAGATAATCACAATGGTGTGATCATTCACCTAGAGCTAGACACTCTGGAACGTGAAGTCAAATAGGTCTTAGGAAGGATTACTAGGAACAAAGCTAGTGGAGGTGATTGAATTCCAGCTGAGCTATTTCAAATCCTAAAAGAAGATGCAAACTAGTACAGCCACTATGAAGAACACTGTGGAGATTCCTTAAAAAAACTGCAAATAGAATTGCCTTATGACCCAGCAATCCTACTGCTGGGCATACACACGGAGGAAACCAGAATTGAAAGAGACATGTATACGCCAATGTTCATCGCAGCACTGTTTATAATAGCCAGGACATGGAAGCAACCTAGATGTCCATCAGC
>SJYA01011852.1:0-10071 GCA_006410615.1 Neotragus moschatus
GTTGAGGGATTAATAAAGCTTGTACGTCGGGGAAAAATTGTCTTATGAGGTCGGATGTTTAACCGCCGAAACCGTAGAGGGTTCTGCCCTGGCGCTTCAGGGAGTAGACGATGTCCATAGCTGTCACAGTCTTTCTGCGTGCGTGTTCTGTGTAAGTCACAGAGTCCTTGATGATGTTCTCAAGGAACACTTTCAACACCCCTCGGATTTCTTCGTAGATCAATCCAGAAATCCTTTTCACACCTCCACGTCGGGCCAACCTGCGGATGGCAGGCTTCGTGATGCCCTGGATGTTGTCACGCAACACCTTCCTGTGGCGCTTGGCGCCGCCCTTTCCCAGGCCCTTGCCTCCCTTTCCACGTCCGGACATTTTTGCGAAAGGATAAGAAAAGATTGGTCAAAAACCAAGTAACTTTTCCGTAGACGAAAGACGGGCACAACTGGAAAACAATGAGTTTCCAGTAGATCTCCGGTAAATTTTTATTTTTCTGTGCGTGGGAATTCCCAGCAAGTCACAACCCACTCTTTCGCGCTTAAGAACAGTTTTGACGGACCTGACACCACGCGAATGACCGTCGTGTGAGGTGTAGCGACACGGCTGCCCACTGCCAGGCGCCGGGTGGCGCCCGCATTGGTGCGCGCACCTCCCGAAGCGTCTTGCCGGGAGTGGGCGGGTGCGGGGAAAGGCCGCGCGCGCGGCGCACCACCCCCCCGCCGCCTTTGCTAGCCAGCTAGCACCGGGATGAACAGCGAGAACGCGTTCCTCCGCTGCCTCCTGCTCGCACGAATGCTTTTTTTCACAGCGTTCCTCTGCATTGGGGGCGATGAACGGCGTTGCTGCGATGCTGCGGTAAAGCCACCGACCCCGAACATCGCAGCACTACCCGTGAGCTGGTGTCCTTCTCACCCCACCGCGAATCCGGATTGGGCGGGCACCCCGTCACAGCAGACAGTGGACTACGGCGTAGCGCACGCGGGCAAGTTGTTACCGACGACAGGAGAAATGTGCAACGTCTATGACTCGGTACCACGGAGGAGGAACGGTTTCCTCCCGTACGGTAGATCCAAGTAGTGAATTGGTGAAGAGTGCTGCCTGCTGAAACTGGTGTTCGGTCGCGAAAGTGGATAACTATGTCGGTAATCGGCCGTCAGAGGGCAGTTGCCGGCTTTCCTCGAGTATACAGTTCACCGGATACGTCAGTTTTCGGGCGGGGAGCTCGCCCGTAACACTGTGACCCCGCGTGTCGGGGTGTACTGCGGAGGGAACCTGCTGCCTTGCCGTTATTTGTAGAAAGACTGCCATTCACCACAGAGCGGGAGTTTTACAAGCAGTTGGGCGCAATGCATCCACGACGGTTTGCTGTCGACACGCAGTGCAGACTGGTCGCGATGTAAAAGCTCGAGGCCGATTGCAGTGCCCAGCAATAGCTTGTGGTGGTCCGGCCCTCGAACGTGTAGCTGCAAACCCGGGTATCCCATTTGTTCTTAGTAATACTGTCATACACACGGGACTAGCATACAAGTGTGGCACTGCCACCTCGCAAACATGTACAAGCGCGTTGTCGTTACAGGGACCGGGTGCCTACCACCTTTCATCTTACGCAGGTGGTTTAGCGTCAGGAGTCCTAAACAGCTGGTCGCATGTCATGAACCCATCGAGAGCAGTGCGGCTTCAGGGGGTAGCACTCGTTCGATTAGAAACAAGCCAGTGTGGTTCCGTTATAGTCTCTCCAGCTGCCACAAGTCCAGAAATCGGCCCAGTGGCAGGAGTGAGCGCCCCGTCAGGGGGAAAGTGTCGCTAACACTATCGCGTATAACCAGCACGCGAACTCGTGGTGCGGGCTCACCGGCGGTTACGACCCGAAGTACCGTGTTTGGTTTACGTTGGTGGGCGGGACCGTCAGTCTCTGTTTCAACACGGCATACGTTGGTCAGCGGCCATCATGCATATCGGGGAGACAAGGGACAAGCTGACGACACTTCACGACCACCTTTTGCGAAGCCACAGACGTGTCAGCGTCGGTACAACGCGTCTTTCCACCTTTATATCGAAGAGGAAGTGTGCCGTCCGAGCGGCTGACCCCTCACAAATAGGGCGATGTCCGGAAACCTGCTGGGTTCGCTGCTCCAATGTAACGATTGATGCATTCCTGTTTAGAGGTGGCAGGTACAGGGGTCCGACCCATCGACCGCCACATCTGGAGTTGACGCTGTCGGGGTCTCAAGCGGCGGAATTGCGTGTATGAGCTCTCAGAGCAAGTCTGAGGCGGACACAGGGCCCAGGGATTATCAGAGTAGTGAACGTGTTCGCGCTCTACGCAAACATACTTTTGGCTGCAAGCGCGCTCTGACGAGTCCTGCGCTGCCCCCTCACGTGAGGCCTGATGCGGCAGCGGTGACGTCAGCGCGAAAGAGTGTGCTCGTGTGTAGGCGTAGCCGGAAGTAATATGCACGGCGACACGTCGTCACTGTATTTGGACGTGTATCTTGCAAGGCGAAAGAGTATCTGGTTGTGCGGAGGCCGGAATAGGGCGTGTCCAGACACGAAATTGCGCAGCGGGTCCGAGTAGGTCGGCAGTGCGTCCTTTCAGGCTCGCATTCCGGCAGTTCACTTCGAAGCTCGACACCTAAGGCGCGGGGAGAACTACACAGCGCAGACCAGTAGGGCTGAAGGGGCTACCTTGAAGGTCTATATCGAGAGTTGACAACGACTGTACGTTGATTTGAAGGCTGGAAACAATTCGTCGATGGTACACGGTAGTGGTCTTCTGTGGTCGAACCCTCTATGAGTAGCTTGGCTGGTTGCTACGAAGTTGCTACGGGGAACGATACCCTCCTGTGCCTTCGAACACTCGTCGCCGTCGGTGACGTGCAGGTTAGAGAGGCTACAGGATTAATCGGGTGCGTTGTGTAGTACAGGCTACGGGATGTTTTGTAGCTGCGCGTGTGAGCTCGCCCCTGCCGCCTTCATAGGGCACGGATTGCATGCTGGGGGAATTCCACTGTACTCTAGCTTTCAGGCGTCCCAGATGCTTGCTTTCAAACGGTGTGAGTAGCGGCAAATGCGGTTAAGTAGGTCCGCGACGGAGTTGACGCCGTCTTCCTCCAGGGGTGGCAACCACCAGCTGAGCATTACGCAAGGGTGCTGACCGCCGGCGACGTGCGTGTGTGGTGATGAGACGAGCAAGTCAGCGTGCGTGAGACACGCCTCAGGAAGGCTTGGCCTCCCTCGCGCGCGGTGCGCGTCATCCGCCGCCAGTTCTTACCCCGCACTCTTTTCCCATCCACAGAGACTGAGTTGTCGGTGGGGAAGCTGCTGCACCCCGGCGGGAGACCACGCGCACATCCACGCGGGCAGTACGGCATTGAGACATGCCAGAGAATCGGTATCCGTACAGCATGATCAAATACCTCTGCCGTGACATCAAGGTCATCTCAGCAAAGGTGGAGGAGCCAAGCTGAGCTAGTTCTCAAGTTTAATGAGCGGAAGAAAGATGTGGATGTTTTCGTTGAGCTGTGCCAAACAGCTTGTGTGGCACAGTGTGGAAAGTGCTTTTCTTGAGTGCCTCCTTGATGGTCACGCTGGCGGCGTTCTCCAGGTATCCTCTGCAGCGTTCACCTGAGCTGGCGATGGCGGATACTCCGTGCGTACTTGGGTTAGTGCAGCATTCCGAAGCACGGCGCACCCCCCGCCTCTAGAGTGAAGCGGGCAGGTGTTGCCGGGACCTTTCATACCCTTGGCGAGCACCCTGATACTGCATATCATACTACGCGTAGCTTTCACCGAGTAACAACAGAAGGGCTAAATGGATTGGCACGGAGTACAATCGGGTCAGATGCTTCTGTACTAACATGTCAAGAGGGGACGTACTTCTACGCAGAAGTGGTAGCCGTGGGCCCGGGGGATGTGAAACTTGGTTGCAGTCTCTAGCTACCCCCCTGAACGGTGTACCATCCGCAGCCTGTGTAGTGATTGAACTGTCTGCTCACCGGAGACATGGGCTACGCAGCTGGTTTTCGCAATTACAGAAGTAACGCCGCCTACGACAATGCAGGGCCTTCAACTGGGAGCGGGACACTGTGCGGCACACTACGTCATCATGAGAGTTGCTAAGACCTCGTGTTTGCAGACCAGCACGCAAGTGTAAGCTCGGATGCCTCGGCAATGCCTGAGCTTTGCCACTATACAGAAGCTTAGAGAACCAAGCGCAGAGGACACAGGAGCCGCAAGATACTCAAACAAAGGCCCCCAGGCAAAAACTGGAATCCCAAGACGGCACCCTATACACAGGCGTCGGTGACAGCGAGAGAGATTCAGCTCTACCTGCTCTGAGCTCGCCGTATGCAACGCGTGCTTGTGAGAGTGTGTGAGGGCGAGTCGTGCACGCAGGGACCACCACAAACGGCGGCCGCTAGCATCGCCGCCTCCGGAGGCAGTCCATTCGTAGCTCGCTTCACAGCATGTATAGCTCTCTTTCGTCTCTTCAATGGACTCTGGAGTGCGAGTCCGCGTGCATTTTCGGGTCGGCAGACATGGTAGTACTTGAGGGTTTTGCGATTGCCACCCACATACAGCTCCTGGCCCACGCTTGGACAGGCCCCTCCGGGCTGGCACGGCCGAGGTGAGGCGGCTGGCAAGAGCTACGAAGAAGTGGTCTCTTTCACGATCGTAGACGTCCTGACACGGGTGGTACTACGAGGAACTCTCACCCGTGTCAATAGCGTATCAGAGACCTGCTCTGCGCTGTGAGATGGGGTTGACGAAGTCAGCGCACAGACCACACAAAAGAACGAGAGGCGAAACTATGCAAGCGCCTCTGACACAGCCTAGCAGCCTCTCGGTGCGTCCCACTATCACTAATACTATTATACATGGACTGTACTATACTACTACTAGTACTACTACGTACGACAAATACCCCCAGGTCAGACGGCGCTCAAATCTATTGTCGAACACTCAACTTACGCGCGCGAGGGGACGGACACGGCGCATAGGTCTCATCTTAATCGTGCAAAGTGGAAAGGCTGACCGCATCTTTCCTGATACTATTTGATAAGCATAGATGGGGGACATTTCCAAGCATTGTTGTGGGAACGCCTTGTTCCTCGTCCGCTTCGCGGCACCCAGCATAGTATTTAGATACTCGTCGACATAAAGCTGGCGTTGCTTGCCACAGGCGGAAGACCGGCTGACCATGTTCTCTGGCGGGAATGGCTGCCGAAGCAAAGACGAGCGCTGCGCCTCGGGCGGCGAAGGCACTTTTCAGGTCCGTCATACTTCGCAGTGGTACAGCCGTTCGCTTGGTACTGTGTAGGTTTGCGTCCGCATGTCAGAGCGCGCGATTAGCACGCTGGGATGACCTCAGAGTCGTCGGTGAGGAGCGAGGACTCTATCCGCTGAGCAGGCGGGCCTTCTTCCCTATCCAGCAAGCCCACCGCAAGCCCGCCCACGTGAATGCTAGGCCACCAGCTTCTGCGGCATAAGGTCTGGGTCTCAACAGTAGCTTCCAGGTGAAAAAGTCCCACGATTGCTATGGGTACATCACATAGGAGACCTCAGGATCGGGAGAGGGCGCTTGCTCTGAATCGTAGTGAACAGAGCCCCTCGTAGTACATTCGTAGTACTTTCCGGGCAACAGACACCGTAGCGCTGCCACAGCATTTTCGTTAACAGCGTCCGCCTGAATCTCTGCAGACCGTACAGGCGTCAGTAGACGTGGCCCTTCACATGGGTCTCGGGGCCACACTTGAGCACCTCTGCGTGCTTGTCGCCCGATTTAGGTGATGAGCGCAGAATTGCAAGTAAGAGATTACGACCACAGAAAAGGCCGTCCACTTTTTTGCGTCATGCAGCGTAGACTGCCCGGACGAACGCAGATGGCTGTTATGTGTCTCTGCATTGGGTCATAGGCCTCATATGCTTGGCTAGGTGTCGCGCCATTGTGCTTGACTATCTCCGCCTGAACCTCCGTGAGCCGTGCAGGCGTCGAAGGAAGCTGCACTGGGGGTCTCCGGGCAGAACTTGAGCATCTGTGCGTGCTTGTCGCCCGCTTCACGTGACGAGGGCAGGGCTGCGAGTAAGGGGTTATGACCGCAGTGAAATGCCGTTCATACTTGCGTCCTCTGACGTGGATTGCTCCCCCAAGCGCTGGTGGCTGTTACGTGTCTCTGGATAGGCCTCAGTTTCTTGGCTACCTGTGGCCACCATCTCGGTTATCTTTCATATAAAATACGGCAACCTGTGTGCGCAAACTGAGCTTCCCGCCTAACTCGAGGCGTCCCGCCGGGTGTTCGTCCACGCCTGAAATTCAGAGATATTCCCATCCGAATTCACGTGTTCCCGTCAGTCTTTTGGCTACCTGTACACATGTGTATGTGTAGACACACCTATATGGGGAGAGAAGAAGAGAGAGGAGAAGAGCTATACACGCACGTGTACACGTGTATGCGTATATATAAACATATGTAGAGGGGGCAACAGGTATAGCGACTGCCGAATGACGAAGCTCGTCCAGCTCACCTTCGAGAATCATACGCCGCAGCACGGTTACATACTAAGGTGACATCTCTCTCCTTGACTGTACATGCGCGGTGGAGTCTTCTGCATCTCGGCTGCCTGTATCTCCTCTGTTCATGCGTGTAGGCAGCCATGTGGGTGAAGAGTCCGCGGAAAGCTAAAGGAAGGGGGGCGTACCGCGCCGAGACTAAATCTGTGTTCTCTTAATGTCCTTGAGCGCCACCTTCGCCGCCATCTGGCAACCAGCTACGCTTCAGGCGGACACACGCCGTTCTTCCATAGACGGTCGTGGCACCTCCCGGGAGCACATCTGAGAGCTAGAGAGTTTCCTGTCTGGACTTACGTGTTTCCGTGGGTCTTTTGGCTAGCTGTATGCATACGTGTAGAGATATAGGGGAGGAGAGAGGAAAAAGCTACACACGTACTTTCCACGTATATGTGGATGTTGACATGTAGAGGAGAGACAGGTATAGGCGAGTGCCAAATGACGAGGCTCGTCCAGCTCACCTTCGGAAATAATAGGCAGCACCACGGTTACATACTGACGTGACATCTCTTTCCTTGACTCTACATGCACGGCGGAGTCTTCGGCATCCTCTCGGCCTGGATCTCCTCTGCTCATGCTTATAGGCAACAACGTGGGAAAAGAGTGGGCGAAACGCTGGAGGAAGGGGGGCGTACTTCGCCCAGACTAACACTGTGCTGTCTTCGCGTGAGCTGTACGTACGCCGCAACCCGGCAACTACCTACGCTTCAGGCGGACACACGCCGTTCTTTCGTATACAGTCGTAGTACCTCCCGGAAGCACGCCTGAAATCTAGAGATTTTCTTGTCTGGACTTACGTGTTCCCGTGGGTCTTTTGGCTGCCTGTACACGTAAGTGTAGACAGAGTTCTAGATAGAGAGAGAGGCAGAAAGAGGAAAAAGCTACACACGTACGTGGAAACGTATATGTAGATATAAGTATGTAGAGCGGGAGACAGGTATTGGCGACTGCCAAATGACCACGGTCGTCCAGCTCACGTCCAGCAATAATAGGGGAGCACGGCAATTGCGCACTGAGGTGACATCTCTCTCTTTGGCTCTACATGCGCGGTGAAGTCTTCAACATCTTTTCTGGGTAGATCTTCTCTACCTATATTTGCTGGCAGCAGCGTAGTGAAGAGTCCGCGAAACGCTGTGTCTTAGTCTCCACGTCCTTTAGCGGTAGGTGGGCCGCAGTTCGGCAGCTTGCTACTACTCTTAGGCGGACACAGGCTGTTCTTTCAGGGCAGTCGTACGAAATCACCTGGAAGCTGCAGACTGTGTCTAAATGTTTTGAGAGGTGTACGTACACCGCAGGTCGGCGACTAGCTGCTCTTCAGGCGAGCATTCGTGCTCTTTTTTCGCATGGACTCTTCTAAGAACACGGCGCCGGCGTGTCCCCCATATCGGCTGTTCTATGATTGCGATTTTTCCAGAAAAAAAAAGGCGGCTCTGCCATTATTATGCCTTTTTCTCCTCCTGTGGCGTGTATGACATATCGCTGCCCCCTTGCACCCGCCCGCCCCCACCGACGCCTGGGTACTAGGGCTTGCGCCGTGTTGGCAGCGGATGCTTTCAGGTACAAGGTAAGTCACGCAGCTTGTTTTGCAGCTAGCGGCGTACTTCTGACGCTCTGCTGTCCACGTCCCGCAAAGACGTTTCATTTCAAGCCATGAGGAGCCGCCAGAGGTTGCTGAAGTGCCCCGGCAGGTTTCGCGCCCGACGGGCACGGCATCAGGGTTCCGTGTCGCCGAGCCCGCTGCCCTAGCCCTGCGACACGCTCCTTTCCTCCTTTCGCATTCCAGCTGCCATGATGGGTTAGCGTTGCAGTTGTGTATGAATCTTCTATGCAAAGAAGATGAGGATCACTGCGAAGCGAGACGTGGAACCGCGACTTTCCCGTCTTCGCGAGGGTGGGCAGCACTCCTGGCGATGTGGAGGCCGTGCAACAGCATAATGACGCATGTTTCTTCATTTCTATCCCCTTTCATCCCACGTTCTCGCAGTATCTTCTTCCTTCTATCCTTGCTTTTGATTGCAGTTCACAAGGGCCCGGAGCGGTGATGTCCAGGTGCGGAAGCTTTCGACTCCGTATCCTTCGGCGGAGATCTGATTGCCATTTTTATAGATGCCCACTAGTAGCCGCAGTGGTCAGCTGAGAACCCGTGGCTGAACGCGCAGCGGAAGGATATCTCTGCGGATAATGTAGGAGATCAACGACGCAGCGTCTTTGCATTCCATAGTTCATTCTGGATGACCTCAGTAGTAGAAGAGATTCACGCTCTGCACACGTAGTGGACGTATGGGGGGCAGCGAAATGTATCACGTAAGCATCCCGGAAGTGAAGCCGGCCAGCCCCATGCTAGCATCGCTGACAACCGTCACACATAGGGGAGAGTGGGTTCCATTGGAAGTGTGGAGATTCTGGGGCGGTCCACCGCTCAGTAGAGGCTGTAGTTCGCTCGATGATGCATACATACACGGGAGACTGCGCAACCAATTTGTCACGTAGGCATTCAGGAACCACAAGCTGCCAGCCTCAGGCAGCATTGCAGACTACCAATACACCTACCAGAGCCCGAGCTTTACCAAAACCTGCGCTAGTCCCTAACTCAGTGCAGGCTGTACTTGTCTCAAAGATGTCTGCGCATAGAGGACTGCGTTAGGGCACGCACACTTCACGGATGCAGGCGTGTACAGTCAGAAGTACTGTGCGCCGTAGCTAGGTCGTTGGGTAGCATGGGGAACGCCGGAGAAACAATGGCAGTGCCGCAACGAGGATTTTGTGGGTGTCCTTGGCATCTGGAAAGAGTCGAATTGACGTAAATGTGTCCTCGCGCGTCTGGCGTATCCGAGTCTTCGTGCAGAACTTGCCGACGCATACGGGACACGCACTGCCGCGAAGATGTGAAAGGGCTTTCCTCCTGCACCTCTTCGGACGCGGAGCTGCATCCGCATCTACGCATGTGATGCTAGGCACATATTCTCTTGTTAGATTTACGTCGTTCCAGCGGGTAAGAAGCGCATGTAACTGCTGCAACCAAGAGGCCACAACAACAGCCACAGCCGTGCCTCCCTCGTCTCCTCTCGTCAGCGAATGCTGCTGGCGGCCCTTGCAAGAAGACGAAGGGACATAGGTTTGTGTCTGTAGAGACAGAGAGGCTGCCAAGGACCAGAACATACATGTATATATATATATATATGTATATAGGTATAGCGTTATATATATAGGTATGGTGCTGATACTGGTTCGTAACTCGAGATCATACGGTAAGGAACGCCCCGGGACCTCACTGTTGCTATTTACGAGAGAAGTGTATGGAGAATGGTAGCGGCCTGATGGTATATGGTGCGGCTGCCCCGTCCTCTCTACCTCTGTCTCGGCAGACGGTGGGGTCAGCACAAGTTTTATTTGTGTAAGTCTGTTTTTCCCCTGCCGTATCGCATGCGTCGCGTCCACTTTTGCTTGGGGCCAGCACAAGTTTTATTTGTATAGGTGTGTCTTTTCCCTGCCCTATCGCATGCCTCAT